>PVLD010011072.1:0-67164 GCA_004027595.1 Dinomys branickii | reverse complement strand
AAAAACAACATCGAGATTTCATCTCACCCCAGTAAGACTGGCCAGTATGAAAAAGTCATCCAATAACAGATGCTGGCGAGGCTGTGGAGAAATAGGGACTCTATTACACTGCTGGTGGGAATGCAGACTGGTGCAACCACTGTGGAGAGCCGTTTGGAGATTTCTCTGCAAACTAGGTCTAGAGGTTCCATTCAAACCACCTATTCCTCTTCTGGGTATTTTCCCAGAAGATCTGAAAACATCATATCACTCTGATATATGTGCACCCATGTTTATAGCAGCACAATTTGTAATAGCTAAAATGTGGAAGCAACCCAAGTGCCCATGCACAGAAGACTGGATTAAAAAATTGTTGCATTTTTATATAATGGAACATTATTCAGCTATAAAGAAAGACAGTTTTGGGGACTTTGTAGGCAAGTGATCAAAACTGGAGTCCATACTCATAAGTGAAATAAATCAGTGATACATGTGCAGGCAACGTATTGTATCACTGGTGTAAGAACCCGAGCATGTGAATATAAACTAAGAGACATGAAGGAAATCTGTTCTAAAACAAAGAACAGATGGGACGAGGCAAAGGAGAAAAGAAAGAGACAAAAATGTATGTATGTATATATGAATATATATATATGCAGGAGGGCTAACATGGTTCTACTATCGTATTATATCACTTAATGCTAAGGAATAATCGATGACGGGTTATTTGATCAATCTTGTATGTCTGTATGTGTTATCCTGAACACACACTTCGAAGATATCAATATGCAAAGCAGCAACTATTGGTGGTTTTGTTGTTGTTGTTATTGTTGTTTGCCTGTTTTGTTTTATATGTTTGGATTTTTGGTTTTTGTGTTTTTTCTGTTGTTGAGAGGATTGTCTGACTAATTTTGCATGTCTTTATATGGGTTCATATATTTACACTTCGAAGATATCAATAGATAAAGCAATAACTACTGTTGAGACCATGTCAACTTGTCTATAGATTAGTTGTGATTGTACTTTTTTTTTGCTAATTGGTGTCTGTTTGTTAATATGTTTTTGTACTTTTATTTAAAAAAAGAAAAAAAAAGAATTGTTTTGACTGAGCATATGTATAGCTAACAAATACTGGTTTAAATACTATAAAGTTCATTTTTATACTGAAAGAGTAGGTAACTTGGGCCCTTGAAACAGTAACCTAATAGTGTTGGGTCTTTATATTAGGAATTCTGGGGACCTCTCCATATTTTCATGTGGAAGCAAGGTGGTTACAACAATACTAAGTAAAATACCCTGAAAGACAGGAAGCAGGAGGCAGCATGCGACAGTTTATGTACTTCTTTCTGACTAGAAGAGATTATATTTATCAGAAAACTCTTCAGAAAATGTCCCTTTATGTCTCCTAGGCCAGTACTGGGTCACTGGACCACATCTTGCAAGAGTACTGGTATCTGCTTGTCCAGGGTCCTCAGTGAGAGGCAAAGGAGGAGCAGATGACTAGGTCATGCTCTGGGTATCACCACTGTCTCCGGTAAGTGTGTTAACAAACATGTTTTTTAAATCCCTTTTCAATACACCCAAATAAGGCAATTTGAATTACGCTATAAAGAGAACAGGTCTTGACCTAATTACCTCAGAACTGCCCACGCATCCCAAAAGAGTACTTAGACCTTTCCAAAAGAGTAATTCCATTATAAACTCCACAAAAATCCAATCAAAAGTTATGCTTATATTCCACTGAAACTAGTATAGTGCCTGACAGATTACAGACACTCATATGACACCATGTTCAAGGACAGAGAAATATCTTACTCATACTTTGTGAGTCCTACACAACTTGATAGAATGGGCAGTAAGAATGGTCAGGCCATGATGCCACCTTACACTAGGACTATAAAAGTAGCGAGTACTGATTTCACCTGATATCTAACTAGCAGCATCGCTCACTTTCTCAAAAAGAAAATATAACCTCAAAGCACTTCACTATTCTTCAGCTAAACAGAAAATTTAACGTTTTAGGTTGGGGGAAGTACCAGCAACACTACCTTGGTTTATACAAGAAAAGCAACATTTTTTCCAGTAAAATGATCTCACATAGGCCCTCTACAGAACAACTCAGTATCTTTAAATAAGAGAAAACTTCTGCTCTCATTTTTGTAGAAAAGAAAGAGAAAACGCAAGGATTTCTAAAACACTATGTATATGACCAAGTTAACATTCAAACGTTTTGCATTAACATATCCAGAACAAACACCCACTTCAGAATTCTTCTATGCAGTATAATTACATTGATTTTATATTACCTGAGTAAAATAAGGAAGGGTATACCACACAAATACTAAGCCCATTAGCATATTTGTCAGTTGATAGAAAAGCAATTTATGTGAAAACTCACATTATTAGGAAAAAAGAAGTTCATAGGCTTATTTGTATGAATTGGCCATTTGAAGCTCTGAATTATTAGTTTCACTGTAGTCACCGATGTAAGGCCCATTCATGAAACCAAAGGGAAATGTCTAAGGGCTTCTTCAAATTGACATGCCCAAACAGCTAATTATATCCATCAATAATCATTACCAGAGCAGCCAAAAATACATTCTTGTCAAAATTAAACTGTCATTCAGAACAAGTATTACAGAATTGCAGAGGACGCACTCTGTTCATTAGAACACTTTCTTGCAGAGCCAGGACTTACTCTCTGGTGAGAAAGGAAGCAGAAAATGGAAAACAGTCCACGCAAGACTTGGAGCTCACTTCCTCAGAAGCGTGTGTAGAAAACGATATATCTTTCTTACTTCACATGAGCGTCACTAACGTGCAACCATGCCCATTCCACACTACCTTTGATGAAGGTTATTTATATGGACAGTACAACGGGAAGCCGCAAATATGCCTGCCTCCCAAAGATGATAATGACTGTGGATCTTTGGTGCCTTATCTTGGATTATCAAGACATGTATTATAGAAACATAATATACACTGTTTTATAAGCTATTTAAACTATTTTCATTTGAAATTATTTTTTTAATCCTTTCTACCAAGTCAATACATTATTATCCTGGAACATGGAATTCTGTTTAAATATTAATATATATTTTTTTTTAAATGAGCTTATTCAATTGTATTTATGGGGTGCTGGGTAATGTTTTAATATATGTATACAGTGTTTAATATTGAAGTCTGAGTAAATCTCAATCTCCTCAAACATTTATCATTTCTTTGTAGTGAAAACACTCAAAAATGTTTCCTTAGTTTTCTTTAAGTATATACCATACTGTTACCTCTGGTCACCCTACTGTGCAATAGACCACGAGAATCTGTTTCATTCAACTGTAACTCAGTACTGACGGACCAAATGTCGCTCAGCTCCCTCTACCTGCTATCTGCCCCACCTCTGATAAACATTATGTTCTCAATTTCTATTAGAATAACTTTTAAAAATTCCACACATGACTGAGATCGTGTAGTATTGGTCTTTCTGTGCCTGCTTATTTCAGTGGACATGTTGTCCTGCAGTTGAGTCCAAAACATGACATAGCTCAGAAATTTCCCATTACTAGGGATTTTAGATGTTTCACTGGATGCTATAAATAATTTAGTAAAATTATCTTTCCATAGATAATTGCTCCCTTTTGATAACTTCCTCTGAGTGAAATGTTGTCAAAAAGAAAGTACTTTTTAGGGCACTTAGTACATATTTTCCAATTGTTTTTAAAAGTCTATACCCATTTATACAAGTCCTGTAATAGATTACTGATGTTGCCTTATCCCCTCCAGCATTGGATACCATTGCCTCCTTTTCAATCTTGGCTCTTATATAATATTATGGTTTAAGTGAGCCTCATTTAAGCATTACAGCAATCCATAGAGTAAGATTCTTCCAAGGATTCTCTCAGATTTCATGGTGTGCCGCACAATCTGAATTGTGCATGTTTTTCAAGGGTGAAGATACAAAGGCAGTCTAAATCATTCATCATGGGTTTACTCACCTGACATTAGTGCAAAGTTCCTTCATCTAGTTTCAGCGTGTCTTATGACAGAGCACATCATCTGCAGTTTAAATGAAGTAGTAGTGAGGCTTAAATTCTTTTAGGCCTCTAGAGTAAATTGCAGCCACACTGAGCCAAATGATGCCCACCCGGGAATCTGTAATTTACTTAGTGGCATCTTAGTGTGTCAAAGAGCTGAAGCACTCTCCAGCATAAAGTGCTTAAAGTAGGGATCTTCCTGTACCTAAGATTTTGAAGAGAACTTAACCTTTTGCCTAAGTATTTCCTATGTAAAAAATAAAAAGAAACTGGTTGCAATTATAAAGGAGCATTGTAAAACATAAATTGTGAATGTCAGGGCTGAACGTCACTTAAAAATTCCTACATCTCTGAAGGGTCTGCATTACCTAAAACTTTCTTTTCACAGGATTAGAGGTTATCAGACAAAGGTATTTACCTTGATTCTGTAATTCTACAACAAAAAGCCCCTCTAGGGATTTCACGATAAGGAAAATGGGAAATGGGAGGCCTGCCCTTTAAATACCAACTCCTAATTACAAAAATGTGAATATGCAAATCCAATTACATACATTTAAGGATTAGATATTAATTGGATCTGCCCTGATATAAATTGCACACAGTCAATTCTTTTATTAGAAATGATCATCACTTCCCATCTTGACATTTGGTAACAACTGACAGAATATCACAGGCTCTCCCTTGCTCTGCAACTTGCCAGGATGATGTTATAGTTCTTACAGATTAAATATCTTTGTCCTGAACTCGAGTTTCACCAAGATATGTGCTAACACTTTCCCTGGAAGGAATATTTTAAAGTGATCGAGTTAATATGACCTCTTAATCACTAGGCATTCAGACAGACACAGGACCACACGCCCCAGGTGCCTGACAGTAATGAGCAATGACAACAGAAAAGTTTTTATATACAGTTTATAGTCTGCCTCACTGACATTACACAAAACTCCTTCTACATCCTTCTAGTCCTTTGCTTATAGCAGTTTGTTGCTATCATGGTACTTTAATATGAATTTAACTTATTCTACCTGCTGGCATGGTAGGAGATTCAAAAATACCACCATTATGAAAAAGACATAACACCTTTACGAAAAAGACATAAAAACGAGTGAGAACATCTGGCATTTGGCAGGTCTGAAGTTTAATTCTGGCTCTGAAAATTATTAATCTGTGTGATTCAAGAAAATACTTTACCTCTCGAGCTTCACATCCTGACCTCTGAAGCCAGGAGAAAAAATATACCCTGTATGGGATGATGATGTCTTAGTTACTTTTCTGTCATTGCTGAGACAAAATACTAGACATTCAAAATTAAGGAGGAAAGATTTATTTAGCTCACAGTTTATTGAAGTGGCTCCAAAGGAGAATAGCATGACAGACAAGTATCACAGAAGAGAAACAGTTCAGAGCAGGCAGAAGGCAGCAAAGCAAGCAGTGCACCTTAGCAGCTTCTTTCTGCCCTTGCTATACTCTGTCTGGGCTACCAGGATCAGGGTGGTGCCAAACAAATCAGTGGACTGATTTAGTAATCACACGTTGTTAATTCCAGCATCACATGCTCTATATTCAACCACATATAAAAAAAGCCCCACCTATGACCACATGAGGGGGATGTCTAGAGGCAAACCATAACAGATGGAATAAAGCTGTTTATATAAAACGCTTCTGCCATTAGAAGCATATATATTGCTATGTGTACTAGTAATGCCTCAGTTTAGGGCATAATATACATTTATAAGAAGAGTATACCTACAAATATCATTAAAATAATGCTCGGATTTGAGAACGGAGACTCTTTTCTTCTAACTGAATTGATAATCCCTACAAGTTTCCTACCCACGTGAATAACACAGAAAAAGATTTTAAAAACTAAAAATTGAAAATTTAACATGTATTGGTCTCTTGCAGTTTGACTCTACAGATGACTTTTCTCTTTGAAGTAAATGATCTAATTTTATATACCCTTCTTCTCTCCATAGCGAGAGGGAGGGGATCACGTGACTGCATGGTGATAGATAGGAGGGGATTATCCAAGATCCTTCCCATGCTTTGAAGATCATTGCCAGTCTGTTTCAGAGTTCTGGTCTACCCTGTCCTGAATCACTAAGACTTAATCAGGCCCTTCTGCTGCCCACTGGACATTGTAATGGCACCAACTCACTCTTACAGTCATTCTTACCATTTTCTCCCAATCTCAGAATGTCTCCACCTCCAGGCCTCTGTTAGTTCAGGAATCATTTCTTGGTACACCAGCTCTCTTGGTGGTGTATGTGGACTTACTTTCCCTTCACATGCGCTTTACAAGCTGTGGGAAAACAGAAGCTTCAATTCAGGCTCCACTACATCACCTGTGCCCTTCTGCCACCTCCAAGACACCCTGCACGTGGTCAGTAGCGGCCGTCCTCGTGAAGCTCCAAGGGTGCCAGTGGCTCATTCCCAGTGCGTAAGTGCTTTTGGGGTTTCAGTCTCCACCCCCAAGATGCTCCTCATTTCCCAGAGAAAAGAAACCAAAGAGATCTGTCTCTGACGCCACTGTCTATTCCTACTCTGTCTTTTTTCTCAATTTGTCTTTTCTCTCTTTCCACAATGAGCATAGGCATTTGCTTTGCTTTCACCATCTTATCTGGTAGAAAATCTTTTTTACATTATATTCTCCTTCCTCCAATGATACTGCTTTACTCCTTGTCTCTAGGGAACTTAACAGTGAATGAGATAAAGAGAAAGAAGCTGGATTTCATTTTTAAAAAGGATATAAATCAAAAGTATTTTTAAATAATTTGGCTTTGCATTACTACTAATAATATGATAGTTACTGAATAAGAAAAGAGATTCACAGTTCATAAATCAATGGTAATTATACACATAGTGAAATTCTAAAAATACAATACTAAAGCAAACAACACACATAAAACCATTTTTGCTCAGTTCTGAAGGTCATAAGATTTACTCCAAAACCACTGAGCACTATGTGTTCATTTCCTACACTTTTAAACCTAAACATATCCTGGCCCCGATCTACTTTATCTCAATGTGTGGCTGTGAGCAATTTTATTCTGATGTAAATGCCTCTACCTCTGGTCAGGGTCTACACTCCTTAGATTTGTCCCGCATCTCCAGTTCAGGAAAAATGGTTTTTGTTTGCAGACCCAGGTCCACCACCAGTGGCCCAGACTACAGAATCCAATAGCTTCTCCTTCCGTCTGTAGGCTTCTTGACCCTATTCCCTTCTCTCTTTACCAAGTTGCTCCCTTCCTCCATCCAACAGATACTGTGTTCCTTTTACATTTACTTAGCTAGCTTTAATTTAGCACATGGCTTGAGCCCATGACCCAGAGCTAAGGGATCATGGCCAAAGGGCCTCGCAAAGCAGAGACGATCAGTTCATGGTGGCTCGGCAGCACAGCAGAAGTGTGCCAGGGAGAAAGGGACAAGTGACCACAGAAGCGTAGTACCCAAAACCAGGTCTTCATAATACAGACCCAGGAGCATGCCTGACTGATCTGATAGGCATTTCTTAATCAAGTTAAGTTGACCTATCAGGATTAATGGTCATAAGTTACAATCACTCATTATTTGTTCATTCTTCCTTTCAACAAATATTTATTGTAAACCTACACAATGCCTGGCAGTGTTGGAAGTAGTGAGAATATAGAAATAAGCAATGGCCTAACACTCGTGGATCTTACTTTCTGGTGAAAGGAAACAGGAATAAGTAAGTAAGTACATGCATTATGCATATAGACAGCCATGAAAACCGCCATGGAAGGGTACGGAGGAAGAGAGCGGCGGGGCCGGGGGGGGCGCTGCTCCGTTTTGGGCAGAGCGGTCACGGGACACTGACCGAAGGCCTCAATAAGGCGAGGGGGAAAGTCATAGTGTGAACAACATGCTAGGGACAGAGGACCCATCACAAGGCCCCACGGAGCAGCAAATTTGTGTGTTCTATGGATGGAATGGAGATCGCCATGTCCAGAGCACATGAAAGAAGAAGGGGAGGGAAGGCAATGTGCTCACAGAGGTAACATGGAAGCAGGGACCACATAAGTTCTCCTAGATCATGGCAAGGATTTTATTCCAAGTGACATGTCTGTTTGGAAGGTTTTGAATAGATTTGGTTTATATTTCTTTTAAAAGTTCATTCTAGTTTTTAAGCTTAAAATGGACAACCAAGAGAACAACGATGTAAACAAGAAGAAGGTTAACAAATACTAGAATTCTGCAGACAAGAAATGTTGGCTAGAACATCAGTGGGGAATGAAAGAAGCAGTATTTGTGGATCTTCAATGTGAAAATGAAAAAAAGAGACAAATGAACCTGACTTCTAGGTTTTTTTTTCCTGGGCATTTGAAAACTGAGTTGGGACTTTTAGGAAAGAAAAGCAAGGAGAGAAGAGAGTTACGAAAAGAGAAACTTTAGACACATGAGGTTGAGATAACTACTGAATGCCAAATGGAGATATTAGCTAGGCAGATGGCTATTTGTGTAAAGTTCAGAGGCAAAGTCAGAGCAGGAAATCTCTACTTGGAATTCATGAATGGCTCATAAAGCATAGCATAAATGAGAGCACTAAAGAAATAAGTAAGTTAGAAGTGGCATTCAAAATCTAACACTTAGGAGCATTCCAATTTATAGATGTCCCAAAGATAGGGGAAAATTAGCAGGATACTGACAAATACTGCCCAGTGTAGTTTGAAAGAGTCTCTTAGTATAGAAACAGAAGATAGTATTATGCCGATAATTAGTCATTTTTTCTATTATGAACAATTTATTATGCTGGGATCTGTGACAACATGAAGATGAATTAGACAGTGTTACTGCTCTCTAAGAGTTACTGTCAAATTAATGTAAGTCAACCTACCAATAATTTTTACCTACCAATACGCATACCTTGTATAATCCCTTCTCCTTGAATATGGGCTTTACCTAGTGACTTGTCTCTAATGAATAGGAAACAAAAAAATTGGTGAGATATCACTTACAAGATTCAATAACTGAATCTCATAAGCAATTGAAACTTTCATCTTGCTGACATTTTTGCCTCCCCCAAAGAAGGGAGCCACTTAGAAAAGGACTAAGAGTGGCTGCCAGCCCATACATCATTGAGGAACTGAGGTTCTCAGTCTAACAGCCCTTGAGTAAATAATTCTGCTGTGAAAGAGCTTGAAAGCAGGTCCTTCCCTAGACAAACCTTTAAATAAGTCTGCATACCTTTATTGCAGTAGTGTAACTATGAAGCAGAGGACCCAGTTTAGCCTTGATCATATCCCTGACCCCTCTACCCAAATTTTATTTTAAGCTGTTAAATTTGGGGTTATTTGTTACCCACAATAAGGCAAATCACAAGGCCAAGCAGCCCTTATTGGGGATATCATTTCATCTCCATTTTTGGCATCTGATGCTCTAAGACAACATTCTGAATCATTTTAGTACAAATTATATTATCTTTCAGCCAGCTTTTCTGGTATAATTGCATTTTGGGTCTTATCTCAAACCAAAGAATAAAAATAGAGAATGAGTCAAAATAAATTGATAAAAGAACCTTTTATGGCACCCCTGAATTAACACTGTAGAAAGCAGCCAAAGTCTTTGGCCCCAGTTTAAACACTTTAAATCATCTCATTTGTTTTGAAACTCCTCTCTTCTCTCTTGCTGACTTCTCAGCAAGTCCATCCCCACCTTGGTGACATAACTCTAATTTAAGCTCCTATCAAAACCCATTATGATTTCCACTCCACTGCCCTTGAATGCTGTTGAATTAAGATACCAGCATAATTAATGGACCACCTTGCTAACACTGTTTCTTCCTCACATCACAGAGAGAATGTCAAGTCCCATTTTCTTTGGAAATCAAGACTCTGAACAGACTTCACTGTCACTTATAAATTAGTTATAGAATAACAAATGGGCAAAGACATTCAGACATAGTTAACCAAAGTACTTGTTTATATTATAATCCTGGAAGCTTACAAATTGTTTCCTTTAAAAAATATATTCAAAAGGACATCTTGTTCCTCCCAAAATAGCAGATTTATTTAATTCAAATCAATTGCAGTTACGCTTGCTATCTTCAGAGCATTGGTTTCAGAACATACAGACCCCTGCCCCTATGGAAACCCAAATCTGCAGGTATTCAAGTTGCATGCATGTAAGACTTTAGTAATTGTATATAATCTACTCTATCCTCCCATATAATCTAAATTTTTCCAAACAATTTAATATACCTAAAACAGTGCAACAGCTATGCAAATCCTTCATGCTGTATTGCTTAAATAATGACAAGAAAAGAATGTATATGTTCTTCAGAAATACAATATTTTTTCCAAATATTTTCAACCTGAGAGTCATTGCATTTATGGATGTAGAACCTATGGATACAGGCAGTGCACTGTACTCTCTGCAAATGACCAGAGAGATTGTAAGAAAATATAATTCACAGTTATCTAAAGCAGATAGCAGAATGAAAAACAGAACAAATTTTCACTGTTGTCATTAAAATAAGACAGAATTTAAAGCAAAGTAGAAGTGTAGCAGGCTGCTGAATTCCAGGGAGATTTTATACCAGGTAAATGGCATTCCTGGAATTAAACTGAGATGAAAACAGAAGTGATATTATGTTTGAATCAAGGTCAGAGGGGCTGAAGGCTGACATTTTGAAGATCTGAGGGAATAGAAACCACATGTACTCATTTCCTGAGGCTGCTGTGACAAATTGCCACAAACTTCATGGCTTAAAACAATAGAAATTTATTAAGTCATGTTCTGGAGGCCAAAAATCCAAAATCAAACTATGAGCAGGGCCTTTTTCCCTCAGGAAGCTGCAGGTGAAAATCGCTCTTCATCACCTCCAACTTCTGGTGCCTGCAGGCATCCTTTGGCTTGCAGGCACATCACTGTCATAATTTTCTCCTCCTCACAGGGCCTACTATACATGAGTCTGAGTCTTCTGCTTTTTCATTTGTCACAAATCTCCTTCTGCTTCTATCCTACGAAGAAACTTGTCAATAAATTTATGGCCTACCCAACAAGCCAAGATGACTGCCTCACCTTAAGATCCTTAACCTAATCATATCTGAAATACTTTTTCCAAATAAGATGACATTTAAAAGTTCCAGAGATCAGCATGTGGATACATCTTAGGGTCCTCATTCTGGCCCATACACTAAGGCAGGGTGCTGGAAGGACACCCCCGGGCAAAGTGGGGACCCTAAGAACATTGCAATTCCATTTTTTAAAAGTGGGGATAGAAAACCTGCATGAATAAGTTTTTTAAAAAGTGACTAGTAAGTTGATAGTCTACTCTAGGCTCTGGGTATAGAAGAAATAAAGCCTTCTAGTAGAAATAAAACATAGAAATACCAAGACCACACTACATGACATAAATGTATACTTAATAGAGTTGCATGAGTTGTAAACTCAGCAGTTGACATAATTTTTTCAGATGCCATCGAATTCCTGAGTTCATATAAAAGCAAGTATAAAATAACATTATGTAGATATATCCATAACTCAGGGAATATCATATTTCAGAGAAACTATATTACTTAAAGGACACTGAACAATCTAGGTTCTAGCTACAAATGTGTACCTGATCTAGGACATCACTATGCAAGGCATTCTCCAGTTCTTTACTTTTAGAATAGATATTCTACTGCACTATTACCTATGGCATTTCAGGAATATCAAGAAAAAAATTTAGGAGGCTTTGCATAGGAAGATGCTATATATATACATATATGTACATACTTACAAAAATATATAATGTGTGTAATGAATGCATTATGGCACTTGTTTCATTTAGTCCTACTACTGTACACCTGCAAAAGTTGAGAGATTTTTTTGAATACGTTTTCTAGTTTGGATACTCCAAAAAGATTGTTCTGTGCCATAAGAAGTAAGAGCAGCAATATAAATGTGAGCATTTGTCACCTTTAAACATTAAATGAAAAGGCTTTTAATATTTAGAAACTCACTGACATTCCCCCTAGAAAGTCATTTCCAAGTACCCTTTAAAAAGTGAATGTGTAATGGAAATTTTAAGTTTCCTATTCACAGATTCATGCCACCGTGTTTCCTTACTTCTGAAAATCAATAGAGGCTATTAATCATTTCTCCCAATACTCAGGGACTTGAGATGTTTTAAAGGTGAACTGCGAAAGTTTGAGAGGGATTTTCAAAGAAGAATGTGCCCAACACTGTAGAGAAAACTATCCAATAAGCTACAGTTAACTATAGGTAGTTTTAGTTATTAAGTTTTTATAACCCTGTCTCTTGGGGTCTAAGACCTCAGACCTAAGAGGTGTCACAGTGAACAAATATAAGCCTCAAATCACAGGCAATGCAATCGCTGTAAGCTGGACTCTTAAATAAGGACTTTGGTCTCTGAATCATAGACATTCATAGGAATGTCTTGGGTTTTACTGTTGTGATTGTTAATGCTTTTCTCCATTTTTCAGGACTCTTGAGTTAGTGTGGCGATGTCATAGACAGGACATGGAAAAAACACCACCAACGAAAGGGGACTCAAGTCATGAGAGGTGTTCTCACCAAGAGGTCGCTTTCGCTCAGAGTGAGAGGCTCAGGGGAAAGATCACAAGAGAACTTCTGTGACATGATACTAATTTATTTCAGAGAGGTCCTCATCTTGTCTATGTGTATGCAATACATTTAGAATCATCATTAATCAAAGAAATAGCAACTGCAGTTTGTAAATTTAGTTTAGAGAAATGATTTATCAAACTTTTACATTCATCAGAATCACTGCTTATTAAAATCTATCTGTTTACCATTCAGTCTGCCTGGGAAGGGTCTAACACAGCAACTGGCATTTTGAACAAGTTCCTGGTGTCTCTGATCCTGTAAATCTGCGCTGTGGTGACAGTTTCTATTTCTAAGCAACCAGCAATGCTCATGTCACTGATGCAAGGGCTACACTTTAAAAACTTGCTTGAAATTCTCTTTTATCGTGGGTTAAACCGAGATGCTTTTGATTAGATGCTGACAGTTAGCTAAGAAAAACGTTTTTGTTCTCAAATAAAACTGCCATTAGGTTGAAGCCCTCCGAGGGTTTACATACCAAGATACTGAGGAATAAATACAGATAAGAATAAAAGACAAAGACAATAATAATAGG
Organism: Dinomys branickii; assembly: GCA_004027595.1. Classification (NCBI taxonomy): domain Eukaryota; kingdom Metazoa; phylum Chordata; class Mammalia; order Rodentia; family Dinomyidae; genus Dinomys; species Dinomys branickii. The sequence goes on along the minus strand of PVLD010011072.1, from coordinate 54,027 downwards.
AATGGTAACAATTGACATGTTATTAAATGTTTAGCATTCTCCTCTTGGCCATCTTCTGAGGTGTATATTACTTATCCCATTTTTCAGATAAAGAAACTGAAGCTTTGATCTTTCGAAGTGCAAAACTCTATAATTTTTCCTACCCCACACAACTGGTAAGAAATAAGATTCAAACCAGCATTCCAAAACTCCCAGCTAAAGATTATAAAAATTAGTTTCCTACTGACACTGTATTGTTTGCTTGCCCTAGCAGAGCACAGAGATACCAGTATAATTCTTCATATTTAATATTAGCTGTTGATAGGTTAAAACAAACAGTTCATTACACCTACATAAAGTTACCGCCAAAGTTGTTTTTTTATAATCTCTACTAATTCTTTTAGCTGTTATATCTCTAAAACCACAAGTTAAAAATTCATTTAGGTAAAATTAAAAACCCAAATAATATCACAGGCTGCATTCCAGGGTTCCATGGAGGATTAGCCTTGTTGGAATAAGCCAAGTAATTAAGTCTTGATAGAATCTGTACCAGCAGTGCCTCATCCTATTCCGAGTCTATTATAAAAGTCATGCTTGTCACTACTGGAAGGAGCATCTGTGAGCCTGGGCAGGAGAATGGGGTCAGCTCTAACTAAAACTTAAAGCTTTTCTTGTCCTCTTATCTATGCTCATGGGCAAGAGCAATCAGAGTTACTGAATTCAAGCAGGATTATGGTTGACTAAAGACAGCTGCCTTTCTACAGCACTAATCAGTACAGATAGACAGTGTCAGCAGAGGATTAGACAGGGCAGTTGGACAGATTCTGGAGAAAATGCTTTGGTGCAAGTCATTCATGGCATGAGCATGAAGAACATAGAAAAGGACACAAAAGTGCAAAAGGTATGTGTCACAGAGTTTCATTTCCTTGAAATTCTCTTTTATCCTGGGTTAACTTTCTTGGGTTGTCTTTAAGAAGTGGCTATCCATGTAATAAAGCACCATCTTTTGGTAGATAAGGAAAAATAGTAATATATGTATGTGTATATATATATATATACACACACATACACACACACACACACACGCACGCACGCACGCACGCACGCACGCACGCACTCTCTTATATGTAAATTTACTCACTGCACCAAAGAGGGGGGAATCACTGCCAATTAGGGCAACTTTGAGTTGTAATTAAGGGAAACTCTCCATGCTGTGGGCTGAGTGACATCTGGTGCCTGTCCCAGAATCCAAACAAGTCATCAGAAAGACAGTTTAATTAGTGCACAAACTCCACACTCTGTGATAGTACTGTCAGATCCCCAGAGGAGGGCAGGAGGCCAGATTTCGATACTTGCCCTTCTTTTAAACTTAAAAAGCATACTACTAGTTCTCCAAAAAAGTCATAGTATTCCATTTTCTCTCTGAGTAGATGCCAAATAAAGGTTTTCACATTTCAAATAGTTATCGATCTGATTTATGAGTAAAAGGAGATAGAGGCAAATGATGAAATGCTTTTCTTCCTAATACTTATGATTACATTAGAAAAAGCCTTTGTGTCTAAGCCAAACTGTCCAAGTCTGCTCTCTAGACTATCTCCCCACGGAAGACCCAGCGGTTTCCCCAAAGCCCCTGTTACACAGAAGCTCCAGTCAAAAAATGGGGGTCTGCTCCCCATGCCACCTCCAGGAGAAAAGACCACAGGCTAAGTGATGCATTGCAGAAGCGATTGAGTCCCTGTCCCTAGGCAGATCTGCATCCTCAACATTGAAAGAACATTTCAACCTGGAGAGAAAAAAAATAGCACAGCACAAGGAGTCAGGGAGTCTCCAGACTCTAGGGACAGCTCTGCCACTACACACAGTAAGCAAACTTGAAAAAGGATTTAGGGCGGCAGCCAATAAGTCACTAAATGTGTATCTTGGACAACATGCCATAGTACTCAGGGCCTCAGGGTCCTTGTCAGTCTGTAACCACGTGGGTTGCGCTCCAAGGGCTCTTCCAACATTGAATCTCCATGATCAATCACCAGCATCACCAATGGCAGCTTATCCTTGCTCAGCAGTTTAGAATTTAATTTTTGCACACATCATTCCTCTCATTTGACCCTTATAGTGATCCCAGGATAAAATAAGACAGGTAAGGTCATCAAAAAGGCCAACAATGAATTATCATGATTCATCAGATAAAACGCAGGTTTTCTTGGGTTTCCACTATGACCCTGGCCCTGTACAAAGTAGAAGAGGCTGCAGCTGATTCTGGGGAAAGACAAGGGATGCAGTAATCATCTGCTTAACAAGGATGATGAGCTAGAAGATTTTGGTGTTTCTTCTAGCACTTTCCCTGAATGGATCTATAAAATACAAAGCGAGTTATTCAGTATCAAGCCACCCTCTGATCTGATCCTTGCCTTGTAGAAGCTGCCTACTACATTACTCAATGCCTGCAAATCTGTGGGCCATTCTTCACTCTCACCTGGACAACAGGTATCACATCTCCTAAAGAGGCATCTTTGTGTGAGTCTTGGATTTATGCATTGCTCTAATCTCCCAATACTGATTGTCACTTTCTAAGGAAGGCTTCATCTAGTTACCTGCTTCTCCCTGCTCCCCACTGACTGCCTGTTTTGTACTTGTTGTGCACCTGCCCCTCCTATTTTGAGTTCTAGGCTGCCATTCACAATTAGTTTTTCTCTTCTGTACCCTATATCACAAGTCATTGTCATTTACCGTGAGCAGGTGCACATTTGCCAGAGGCCAAACAAGCAAACTGAGATTGCTGGAATATTGGGGTCTGACTCGTGTTAGCAGATGTCAGCTTTCTCATCTCCAGAACCTCGTGTGTTCTTTGGACACCTTCTGGCCTCAGACTTCACTTCATACCAAATCCTCAGGGTTCATTTACAATCAAGAATAAAGCATGGCACTAACATTTTCTCAGTTCAATTCTGCCTTCATTCCAAGTGGCCCGGTCACACAGCACTAATTACACTTTCTATTCCCACTCGATGGCAAACTCCTCAACAAAATATTCCAGACAAAAGTACTATTCTCAAGGGCTGCTGAAGCCAAAACTTTCCCTCAGACCACTACTGCACACATTTCCATATCGTCAGATCCAGTTCTAATGCACTGTTTCCTGCCTCAGAAACTAACACCGTACTGTGACATAAGACCAGCCACCTCAACCTGGTATTCAATCTCTCTGTGGTCTCACCCAGACCAATCCTATCTCCCACAGTGTCCTGCTGTTTCTATAACTCTGAGCTTTGGTCAACACCGTTCCAGGGCTGAGCTACTCTTTCCCAAGCTCTCATGATGAAAACCTCCTTTTTCATAAAGTCTGGATTCAGAAGCCTTTTCCTCCAGGCCAGTCTTCTACAGCTGCCCTCCTTCTCACCTACCACTGAGTTTTAATGCAGAATTTACATATTCCTTTTGTCCACTTAAAATATTCTATTTATACCATCTCTAAATCTGATGACCCCCTCCACATTATAAATATTTGCAGATCTGCCAGGTCATCTGTCACTAGCTTTGATGATATAAGCATTAATGTATACAGTGCTATGGGAATCTCTAAGATGCAGCCTCTTGCATAGCCTCTGCCAATAGACATTTACTGAGTTAAGAATATTTTCTTCTGGATCGCCACTACTTCTAAATGATGAGCCTAATTGAGCCTTGTTTCTTCTTGTAGAAATGCACAGTAGTTTCATAAACAGGAGCAATTAGGTGCTCTATTCACGTGCCAAGAACACAGTGCCATGAATGGCTTCAAGAAAACATCAATGGGAAGAGATTAATGTTCAGGTTCCACTGATTTTCTAGTCTGGTCCCTGAGAGAATACAGAAATGCCATTTCATCATCCCTTAATATTCTTAATGATGAGAAACTTACTACTTCATAATTGTACTTTAGAAAGTAAAAATGTATGTGACCTAAACAATTTTCTTTCATTACAGGCAGAGGGCAAAAGTGGCTCTTCTGTGAGCAGTTAGGTTGAGAATAATTTATGGCAGTTAATTAAACACTAGCCTGATATTTTCTATTTTTAAAGGGGCAACCAATTATTTACTCATTCCCTACCCTGGCTGTGCTCAGGAGCACTTTTAAGTGCACTGTCAAGTCCAAGCAGAGGTGAGCAGCAGTCTGAGGTGAAAGCCGTCACTTTATGCCTTGGGCTCAGCTGCTCATGGTCTGCTGGGCGCTCTGTATAAGAAATGAAGCTGTGCTATGCTCTGCTGCTCTGCACTTTTTTCAGGTTTTATTTTAATAACTTTATTGACATGTCAAGGTAGACAGAGTTGTCAAAGGTGGTATCAAATGGCCAAATAAATCAAAGCTTGATCCATCTTCATTTCCCATTACTTTACTGTCTATCTCTAGCATAACTAGAGTCCACTCACAACTCTCTGACCCTTTGCAAATGTCAGGCGGGCTTTTAGTTTCTCCTTGAAGAATCTTCCTATCGAGTTAGGGAACACAACCTTCTGTAGTTTCATACCTTGAAGAGTTTGATTTGTCTTTAAACACTAACAGAACGAAAGGCTTTGTTGTCTATGTTTTGCCTTCGTTTCTTTCACAGTGGTACATGGAAGTGGGTAAGGTTTGAAAACACAAGCAACCCCTTTCCGTTCCCAGAATTACAGCAGACATTATTAATCAATCATAGCCCTCTTTCTCAATAAACCCAAACAGACCTCAGCACCCATCAAGACCATTCTCCTGTTAGTCCAGAGCTGGGTCAAGAGCGAAAACCTATTTGCTATCTCAGAGTCTAGTAAAAAGTCACACTAGGTCACTGAAAAAAAAATCATAGAATGCTGGAGCTGGTCAGATCTATGGTTCATTAAGCTCAATATCCTATTAGAGGCAACTACACAGGAAGGACTGAGGGAGGAATCGGTGTCCTATTTGACATCCACCTTAAAAGTTATCTCCCCTTTGTACTTTCAATGGATCTGCAGTCCATAAAATTTACCCAAGGCTACGCTGCCTTCCAGTTTGCAAATGAGTGAGAACCAAGTCTTCAGGGCAGAAGTCTCAGCCCTGTGAAGGAGACTGACTTGGCGACTGACTGACTAAAATTTTCGCTGAGATTTCTTAGCAGCTCACTGTGTTGCAAGTTTGAGGCAAATGGTGCTTTCATTTTCTTTGCTTTGCATTTTTATTTGCAAAACTACTCTCTAGATCTATAATATCCTTTGCAGAGCCTGTGGACACATCATATTTTTTTTTTGTTCCTTCATAGTTAGCAAAAAAGTGCCTAATGTGAATGATGCATTAATTCATTTGCAATACCCCATACACACTGTATTCATCCAATTCATCCATATACTCAGAAACAAGGGATGCTGCTCTCTTTCAATAGCCACATGAGTTCTCATCTCGCTTCTTTACTCAACTGTCATTTTCTTGTGAGCCCTCTCATCTCAGTACACTCCTGCTGCTAAAACAAAATGGCTTAGGATTACTTTTATACACAAAAATCTATTTTTCACAGCTCTGGAAGCTGGAAAGATCAAGATCAAGGCACTGACAGATGTGCTATGTAGTAAAGGCTCACTCTCTGCTTCTAAAATTATACCTTATTTCTGGGTCCTCACACAGTGGAAGAGACTACAGAGGGAAAGGGCTGGTTCCTGCCAGCTCTTTTACAAGGACATTATACCCGTTCCCCCGGGCAGGGCCTTTATGACCCTCACATCTCCCAGAGGCCCCATCTTGGTGAGTACCATCACCCTGATGATTAAGTTTCAACATATGAATTTTATTTGGGTTTTTTAAAATTATTTTATTTCAATTGACATATAATAACTATACATGTTTATAGGATACTGCGTGACGGTTCAGCACACCAGCATACGAATTTTGGAGAGATACCAAAGCATAGCACTTTCTGAGCCCACAGGTCTCTCCATGGGCCAAATCATCTTCCCACTCCCACCCACTTCCTGCCTTGCTTTTCTCTTTATGTTTGTCACCATCGAGCATGCTCTCCGTTCTACTCACTTACCTCCTGGTAGAATATAAAACAGGGATTTTTGTCTATTTTGTTCAGTCCTGCAGTCCCAGCACCTAAAGCAACACCCAATGTATAGTAGGCATTTGGCATATTTTACAGTGAATGAGCATATAAGCGTTCTGTGGTGGGTGTCACACTACTTATCATTTCACAGGTAATTTGTTTCAGGTTGTAATTCCCTACCTGGGAAGTAAAGGCAAAAAATAATACTTCTATTAATTTGGAAATAGATCCAACAAGTACAGGATAGATACATTGTGCTTCCCCTGCATCTAGCAATAGACCCTGTACTTGTGCTCAGGATATGTTCCTGTATTTGTGCTAGATCTTTCTGGTTGGCATCATTCTTCTGATGCTCTATCTTATAAGATATCCTGTAACTAAAGTCATGACACCAAATATATTTCAGACAGATAAATATCACATTAATTTCATTCAACTCTATTACAACAATGACTTGCACTTGTAAATCTCTTAACATATTTTCTGTGAGGTTTCACGTAGACTCAATTTTCAACCTAGTGAAGTGGGCAGTACCACTAGCATCAGCTTTATTTCACAACAGAGAAAACATAAAACCAAAGCAGCCACATGATTTGCTCAAGAAAACACGCCCAATAACAAGCAAAAAAGCTGGAATTGAGAAGAGTGAGCCTGGACTTAATTCAGACAACCTGGATTCAAATTCATATTTTATTTCTAGTTGTGTGACTGAGGAGGCAAATTACCTTTTCCTTGTCTCTGTTTCTCATTCTACAAAAAAGAACCCTCTCCCCTGTCACAAGGCTCATGTGGGAAGTAGATGACATAATGTAAGTAGCACAGAAACCCCAGTGGCAGGGGCATAACATACCAGAGTCACCTCTCATCCTTGTCCCTGTGTTCATCCTTCTTTCTAGCCCAAAGCTCTTCAACTAGAACAACTATATAACTCAGAATGGAGATATATTTTTTATGGACTTGTTTTAAAGGCTTCTACACATTTCAGTGAATTTATCAGTAACTCGGTCAGAGAATTCAAGGCCCAGTAGGGTATTTCACAGTCTAAATGCCAGATGTACTTATAAGAGGCCAAAGCATGTGTGATTAGAGTTGGGAGCAGCTACTGACTTTCCCACATAAAATCTAAGATACTGTGGTTTAGTTGAAGGCCTCCTGTGAGAAGTATTTTTCACTGTAAAAACACAGTTCTTTGGTAGCAGGTTACAGTTGTCTTAATGCGTTCCAAAAGAACCAGTTTTACAGCTCATTGAGCAGATTCATCTTGATATTAATTGATGTTTTCTCATCTTTCACTTATGTGTTTATATGCACAGTGTATCCCTGAACAAGGTATGCTTAACAACTGGGATCCAGTATTGCAGCACTGCTAACAGAGTTTAGTTAAAAGCACAGAGTTTGTTATAAGCACTTAACATTACTGGGTGGTAAAACCTGAGGCCATTTTGAAAATGAAAGATTCCCATAATGGTTTCCAAAGCTTTATTCTAGCACTAAATTCCAGAGAATGCCTATTTCCTGGTGTAGTCACTTGTATATTTTTCACTACTACAGACACTACACGGCATACAATGTACACGTGACATCCATTTGCACTGTCTAAAAGAAACTTGCTATGGCTGGCAACTTAGATAAATTAGTACTTTTACTATTTCTGATAAGTTAATACACCATTGCTGTTGTTTGGATATGCTTTGTCCCCCTGAATTCATGCTGAAGTTCAATCTCCATGGTGAGGTATTAAGGGGGTGGAAACCACCCAGGTGTGTGGTACATGCCTTTACAGCCCAGCAGTCTGGGAGGCTGAAGCAGAAGAATCACAAATTCAAGACCAATCTGAACAATTTAGAAGACCCTGCTTCAAATTAAAGAAATAAAAAGGGCAGGGGATATAGCTCAGCTTCCTGGGCTCAATTCCCAATACCCAAACAACAACAAAGATAGAAACTTAATCCAGCCTGGGAAGATAGTTCAGTGGCACAACCGCCTGCCTGGAAACTTAATCCGATCACAGTGTGTGAAGCAGGACCTGTCTTTTGTTGTGTGCTGGCCTGTACCACCTTGAAACTGTGCCAGCAAGAAGGCCACTGGCAGACACAGCCTCTCAGTCCTGGACCTCCAAAACTATGAGCTGGGTGAACCGCTTTTACTTTCTAAGTGTCTGGCCACAGCTATTTTGTTCTAGTAATAAACAAAATGGATCATATATGATCATTCTTATCACAAGAGCAAGTTTAACCCCAAAGGGAACAATTATATTAAGAAAAGAACCATCAAAATATATCACGTAACAACAGTATCCACATTCCAGCTGGTCAGAGACTCATCTGTTTTTCCTTTCCTTGCTTCCTGCTTGATAACCTCTCCTTCCTCGAGGCGCCCTACCATACTTTGTGTATTTATAAACCCTTATTTGGTGTTCACTGAAACCTCAGTTTTAGTGTTCTGTGTGTAGGAAGCTCCTGTTTGGAAAATCCAGGCCCCTGTGTCTCATTAGATAACATTACAGGTGACCAGAAACTCACGGGGGTGGGAAACAGTTTCGTCAAATGTCTCTGTGGAAGGAGGAGGTTGGAGGTTGAGTGTGAGAGGTCTCTTCAAAAGGTCCCCATGCCTAGACCATTCTGTGTCAGGTTCCAGTCTGAGCCACACTCTGGCCTGGAAGAGGGGACAAGGGGAGGCAAGTGGAGAGCAGCCCGGAACACTCTGCTCATTTAGGGATTCTCCTTAAGAAATGAACCAACAGTAGACCTCCAGCTCCAAGATTTATGCTAGTGGGAAACAGTAATGCATTTCAATGAGGAATGATATATCCTAACACATCTCCTTTTTCATTGCACTGAGGTACAAAGTTACTATGTTTATTAGATTTTTTAAAAGTCATAAACCATTTAGAGCCATTATCTTACAGACAGATTTGGCAGTGTCATAGAAGGCTTCCATAGGTATAAATTAATACACAATCTTCACTTCAAATAAAACTTTTTAGGCTCCCCAGTGAGTACCAAAGTCATATTTTAACAGAATGCCACATAGATTTCAAAGTGTCCTAGTTTTTGCTCACTAGAATTGCAATTTTTCACTCAGAATAGAACATAATTCTTCGGCAATAAAGGGACAGCAAACACAGAGGCCCTCACACTTCTTTATAACGTGTTATGCAGCATGGCCATTTGGTTATATTTCCACTTACATTACTTCACTGGATCGTACAGTAATAATAATGGAGGCATCATTACTCCGGTTCACAGGTGAGGAAACCAAAGCTGAAGAATTTTAAGTAATTTGTAGGAGTGTGAGCTGGGCGGTAGAGGTGGGTTAGGAGCCAGCATTGTCTGACTCTGTATCAGTAGAATCAAGCTCTTCAAGGTGATTGAGGATTCAGTAAATTCATTTTTATAATAAATGTCTTGCAATCCCTTAAGTAAACATCATAGGCATCCCTTAAATGCCCCAACATAAGTGAGCACTGAAGGGGAGCTGTCACTGTCTCTGTGGCCCAGCGATCATTCCACCCTCTCCAGGGCCGGGCAAGGGAAGGACTCAGCAGTCACTAGCCGAGGCTTCTGTTCCACTCCAAACAGCTTCTCCACATCCTGGCTCTGCTTTCCTCAATAATTCTTTTAATAAACCCTCCACAAGTTACCCATTTCAAGTGTGCCATCTGTTTCCTGTGGAAGCCCTGACTGATGCAGGGGCTTCTCGTTGATTTTGCTACCATAATGGGGGTTAGTGGCTAAAATAATTCCTAAGCAAGTGCTCCATTAGTGAGGAAATCAAACTGGTAGAGACACAGAGGAAATGAAGACAAATGAGTGAACAGTCATGTAAGCTTCACTAATGTGGAGGGTTCTGCCAGGGTCTGACAGACGGGTGTCACTGTCACCTCTGGAATAACCAACTCTAACAAGGGCAGCGGGATGGGCCAAGCCAGGTCTGCCTACCAGGCTGGCCTTGCTCACATCTCAGAGCAATCTGACCAGAGTGTCTCTTAAGAGAGGCTGAGGACCCAAGGTAATAATACTGCATGAACAGTAATTGTACCAGAAGCTCACTTCATAATTAAAATGTTACAGATAAGAAATAAGATCAAGTAGGCTAAGTAACTTGATCATAGTCATATAGCTAGCAAGCAGAAGAGCCAGCATGTTGAACCCACTTCTATCCTATGGTGAAGCTCAGTAGAGAGGGTTCATAAGCCTTAGACTGTCCTATAACTCAGGTGTCACTGCTTGATCCCAGGTTTGTCTATTGTTTCTGACACTAGTTCCCACCCTGGATGGACTCCTGACCCACTTTTGCTACTTGCATCTTCTTTATCTCCTAGTATGGCTTTGGTTTTTCCCACAATCATCATTTCCTCCTCTCAGCTCAGTTCTACAATGGTCCTGAAATACAGTGCCTGTTTCTAGAGGGTTTGTTTGGCTTTTCTTGGTCTTTCCTAAGGTAAGATTGTTCAAAACCACTAACATCCCTGCAAGACTCAAGCCATGTCCTTTAATACCCATTTTCTGTCTAGAAATGTTCCACAAAACAATAACCCTGAGGAAGAGTCATAAATTGCAAACACCTTTCATTAGCAAAAGGGCTAAGCCTTACAAACCCAATTTAACAGACAGAAATTAGTTGAAGTTCTTTAAATATTAAAATCTGAAAGTGGCCTACAGTAGTTAAATGTCATAATCTAAGTCCTGGAGATTTAGGAAAGAGCTCAAGTAAAAAAGAAAAAAGAAAATTTCACAGCCATCCAAATCCAAATTATCATTTTTCTCAGTAGCTGTTCATCTCTGAAGAAACACATTTGTTATTTTAGTCTTTATTCCTTCATTAAGAACTTTCAAGTTACCACTAAAGCTTTCAAAATTAACACGCAGCAGTTTTCTGATATTCCTCAAATGGATTTTAAGTTTAAATCATTAAGACCTAAAAATGTATACATAAATAATAAATCCTAGGCACTGGGATACATTATCTGAAAAGGCATTGTCTGCCTCAAACATTGCCTTCCTGCCCTAGAATTAGCACGGGACATTAATGCTAAAAGGCACTTTTCAGGAGTTTCACGCAATAATAGTATTTTCTCCTCATTCTCTCATTTCAGCACACAGCTAACGCTTTTCACTGTGGTTTGTCAGATATCAGATTCACCTGTGGAGCTAACTGAACTTCTAAACTTCCGATCATAGTCCCTTCAGAGTGCTTCATAGACTTCTCTGATACAGTCTTCTAACAGCAGCAGGACCATTTGAGATCAAGGTGGCTATCATCCCGAAGGTCTCCCATAATGCTTTTCCCTTCTGATAGCTTATAGTAAGGAGTCAAATTCTAAAAAACAGAAACAAACCATCCCACTTGGTCCATGCACCCAAAGGCTGCAAGAGAAGTTAGAATCACGAAGCCATTAGCATAACGCATCTGTCTTCAGCATTACCCTTTGCACAGCTCTTTCCTACTGTCATCTCGCATAGCCTCCACACCAATGCTTGCTGACTGATATTTATTTGTAGTAGACTTTTCTTCTTAGCAACTACACCTAAGGAAAATTCACCTATGCTCAAAGATACTATCAAAGATACTCTCCAAGAAGATAATTCATTGGAAGCTATCAGAATATACCACTTTCAGCAAGTGTGACTCGGCATTAGAAGAGGGGCTGTTTCTTGGGCAAATCATTCAGTTATTCAGTGCATGTGTAGAGGCCACAGCACACAATAGCAGAATCATTGCTCTTGGACTGTTCACACCACATGTAGCACACAGCAATGGAGACCTATGCCAGAATGTCGGATCACACCTCCCATTTGTGTTTACCTGTGATTTCTGAGGGGATGTATAAATAGAGCCACTTACACTACTCAGATTCTCTTTCTCCCTCCCAAAAGAACTGCTCTGGGGCAAAACTTTTAATCTATGAACAGTTCAACCTCCAAACTACAGCACAAGGAAAGTTCATGTGTCTAATTTACATGTGAAGAAGTTAAGGCTTCTCAATACAACGTGTATTAGCTTTTCATCACTATAACGAGTATATGTGATAACTAACTTCTAAGGAGAAAAAAATTTATTTTAACGCACAGTTTTAGAGGTTTCAGTCCATTGTTGCTTGCTCTCCTCCTTTTAGGTCTTATAACAGGCACCACAGAATGAGAGGATGTGGCAGAGTAGAGCTTCTGAATTCCTACTCAGGAAGCAAAAGAAGAAAGGAAAGGTGCCAGAGCTCCGCGGTGCCTTTGGAAGGTGCGCATCAAATGACTTACAAGCCTCCCAAAATTCTCCACCACTCAAAGATTCCACCCACCCAAAAAACTTCTCTGGGACAAAACTTTTAATGCATGTACAACTGGGAGACATTCAACCTCGAAACTACAGCACAAGGGAAGCTCAGGAAGGGATCGCCTCTTATGACCACAGGAGAAGGGTAGCCACTGATGAGAGGACCACAGTTTTACTGATCTACAAGTGACAAAATTCAGCACGGGACAGTATATCTATCTGTCAGGGACACTGATGCAGAAGAGGGTTTCTCTTCCTCCTCCTAGTAGCCCTGACGGGAAGGTAGTGTTACTATCATCTCAGAGAGGAGGAAATCAGGGTGCAGAGACATGGATGGTAAAACCAGTTTGGAGTCCATGACTCTCAGAACCCCCACCAGCCTGGGCTGTGGATTACTGAGCCGGGAGGTCCTCCTAGGAACATGCTACAGCACGTCTACTAACACCCAAGCCACTGTCTGACAAGGGTGGGGATGTTTCTAGAGCTGCCAATAGGCCAGATGGCAGGACTTCCACTATGATTTATTGGTACAAATCCTTCAAAAGATGCTGCAGGATCCAAAATCCACCAAAAGGTCTCTCCTCCCAAAAGTTATCCCTACTACTTGAAAAGTTGCTCTAATCTTCCACTTTTAAAGGAAGAAATGCTAGGCTGCCTAACAAGGTACCTCATTCTGAGGAACTCCCATAGATGTGTGTCTACGGAAGTTCATAAAAAAACTCATAAGTAAACTACAATTTTGCACAACATGTGGAGTACATACTGTACAACTCATTACGGCATTTTAGCTCAGTGCCCACCCTCCAGCGCTTCTCATTTTACTCCTGTGACCAAACTAAGCCGTGCTCAGTTCCCTCTGGTGTGAATAAAATATGCTCTCTGACACTAATTCACCCTGCCTCCCTGACCGCCCACCACGTCCTCTGCATTTGTCTTGAGATGAGGTGAGTTGTGGAGGAGATATGCACCCCCAGCAGAACCCTATATTGATCACACTGTTCAGGGGCACCTCGTTAAGCAGTCAGTGTAGCCTGCTAATGCAGCATCCAGGGTCCAGGTAATGGCAATAGATTTTTTTTTTGGAGAGTTTAGCAGCAGGACATTCTAGCTTCCTCTCAAGCTCAAAGCACCAAAATATAACTCTGAATATTTATGCTACTAAATAAAGATCATCTATGTGAGAAAAATCCATGGTTCTTGCTCAGATTATTTCCTGAAGCTTACAGTAATTAACCAATTAATAGGGGAGGGAGGACAAGCTTAATTGATCTACTTCCTTTACTAAGGGTGAAAGTTTAAAAGAGACAGAAAGCTAGATTGAGTACAAGAATATTTGAATTTCTACTCAGTTCCGCCTCTAACTAGCTTTGATTCTGAGCTAAGACATTTCATGTCTCTGGTCCTCAGTTTCCAGTTATAGAAATAAACGTGTAGTGCTATAGTTTTGGTCAAGAATATCGTATCCTTCCAGTGCTAATTCCCTACTATCTTCTCTATAATTTGGTATTTCCTTTATCATTTTTGTGTTAACTAATGCGAAGATAACATTATGTAATACAGCATCCAGTACTAATTCCCTACTATCATCTCTATAATTTTATATTTCCTGCATTGTTTTTGTGTTATTCTGGTTTATATGGCTCCATTCTTTTGTCTTTAAAATAAAAAAAAGTAACAATGTCTGTTTAAACATAACCACAATCTATGGATGGGTAATAGTAATAGTAACAATATTTTGAAAAAGTAAGGGATTAACACTTTTATAATGTAATATACTCCATTGTATAGTAGAAATATGTAGTCATGTCATATAGCTAGTTGTTCAGTTGTTATCCTCATTTGTATAATAAAAATTGACTATAACAAAATAGTGCTATTATTTTACACACACACACACAAAAGAATATCACATCTCACAAAGTTCTAGTGTGCTCATAGGTGAGGCTTTTCTAAGGTGACTCTTGCTGTTAGGAAGTAGGGTCTGGTCAGAAAAGGCAGGTTGCTTAGGGCATGACCCAGAAGACTCCATCTCCCTCCCCACTGGTCCCTTCTCTCTCTGCTTCCTGATTGCCATGGTGTGAGCAGCTTACCTCCGCTGGACCTGCCCATCATGCAGTTCCTGCTGTGAAACAACTATGTACCACAACTTCTAAAAACTGTGAGCTCAACTAGCCCTCTCTCCCTTTAGGTTGTAGGTGTCAGGTATGGTGTCTCAACAAGGGAAGTGACTCACACAGATGTGTTAGTCATCATACTAGTCTATAATATATGTCTTCTCTTGGGCTTCATTTTTGTCCTGTCCTTTCAAGTATCCTTGTTAAGTATCTCCTGAAGTATCCTAGTCAAATGATATTATATCAAGATACACTGCAGTTTTGTATTCATTATCCTGAAAACAAATCTTAGGAACAGAGTAATAAATCTGTGGTAGTAATTAGGACAATACATCCTTCAAAAGATCATTCTTTATTCTCTCCCATACATCTTTTTCTTTTCATAATTCCTTCCAGCTTATTACTTCCCAATTTACACTAATTCCCCAGAAAAGTCAGCAAGATGGCAGAAGAGGCAAATCACCTTAGCAAGACAAAAAATGGTCTGGCATGGAAAGTAGCTCCATGTTGAGCCACAAATCTACACCCAATAAATGCTGATTGGCTGGCTGATTGATCTAATGCAGGACAGCTACCTTTCATGTCCTGTCCCACTGTGCTGAAGACCCATGTTCTTGATGTTTTCCATTTAAATGATCTGTGTCTCTGACCTGGAGCCATAAATTCCAGGTGGTAGCATATATGCCTAACACACTCCCCAGTTGTACCAGGAACTGAACTGATGGGATCGTGACTGAACAGGTCTAAGCTCTTCACAGAAAGCCACGCCACCCATAGAAAGGCTGCATGATAGGAAAGTGTTTACGTATGCAATGAATGTAAGCACTTCCCAAGGACAACCTCAGGAAATTGGAGAGACAAACACACAGACAAGCAAGTGTACACTAGAGGAGATTTATGCATTATGGATTTCTGACCACTTATGAATAATACATTGCTCACATTTTAAAATGCAATGAATAAACTACTAAATTCCATTAATGTTATGTACATAAAAATTTTAAAAGCGCCTTGTAAATATCCCATAGTCACTTCATTTAATTGTGATCAAAGGAACATATGTCCTTAGATCTACACTAAGCCAATGGTGGTAGCTGGGGGAAATGTAGGCACAACAGTAATTGCAAGCCCAACTCGGAGAACCTCAGATCTATTGTGTTTATCTACCACTGATTTGGACCACAAAAGGCAATATTTCCAAAAGAAGAGAGATTGCAAAAGAGGAGAAGTTTAAATATATCAATTCAGACTCTTTACTTGGTCTACACTGAAAACAAATTGTCAAAAAGTTGCAAAGGTAGCTATAGACCTTCACAGAAGAATGGTCAGAGATTTTCACAGGTGCAAAGAGTGACCTCTCAGAGAATGCCAGATATTCCTCACCCCTGCAGGTCACCAAGGGGATGGCAAGAGTGACATTCACCCCAGGCCTTAGTCTTGCACTCAAAACTTAAGTGTTTCAGTGATGTTCAGATTTCAAATTATCTATTCCAGATAGCAAAGCTCCTCCAAAACTGCTGTCTACAACCAAAATATCAATTTATAATTTCATGATTAGAACATGACTATCAACAGATTGGACATTAATATTGGCCTAAACAATGTATTTTACCCTTATATGAAAGTGAAAAACATTAAAAATTTACTTGTAGATCTGGAGGAAGAGTTGAAGAATTTTTTCTTTAAAAAGTCACATAGTAAGTAGATTAATTGATTGGGGATGTGATCTGTGTCACAGTTAAACTACAAATCAAATTTGGCCTGCATGGGATGATATAGTTTAAAATTCTTTAGCTAAAAAAGGAGAAATTCATTATATGACTTAACATTAAATGACACTATGTATGAAGAGCTTTCTATAAAGGTACCACTACTGTATACTCTCCTGATAAAAGGTCCAGATGGACCCTGGGGCATTTTTATTGTTTCTGTCCTCTTGAGATATATGTGATCAACAATTTCACTTTGGAATGTGCTATTCTTTCCTCAGCAACATTAATACCTCTTATACTGTAATTAAATTAAATAAGGAGCATTTTTTTAATCTCATAAGCAAAAGTTTTTAAAGGGGAAGAAAAAGAAATTAATATGATTCTCTCGTTCTTTGTCTGGGTAATATTCTCAATGATTTTCATGGAATGATATCTGGAAACTAGATGAAGTCACTCGTGGGAAAATATCAAGGTCCCAGATCAATCCGACAATGCTGGGGCTCTGGTTTCCCCCAGCATTATGGGTACTCAGATGTTAATTTCTTTCTTCTGTCTTTTGGCTCTGGCCCACGTGCCAGGGAAATTCCTGCATGACCTTCTTTTCCTCAAATATCAGACGACAAACTTGTGGTTGCAAAGAAGGAACTTGCTGGACAATAAGCTAGGGAAGCCTCCTGTTTTGGTTTGGTTTGGGATACAGAAAATCGGGTCACTGCTATTCAAACTGCTTACATACTGTCCTGGCTCTCTAGCAATCTGTGTTCCCCGCACAGTGCCTCTTCTCAGAGTACTGTAACCCGATCCTTTCCTAGCATCTCTAATTGCTAAGGAGCTGCATCTGCTCCCTCAGTTATTTCTAAACCAAATGGGAAAGAACTTTCCCTCTTTTGGCAAAGTATCACTCTCTGTCTGGGACATCCACAAGTGGGCTATGGATGTGCTGAAATGATATATTAGATTTTATTTATGTAAATGCATAGTTAATACACAGTTTTCCATAAATCTCCAAAGGGGCCAGTGACCCTCTCAACATCAGAAACAACTGCATTGCAACAGATTGCAGTGGAAATGCATTGAACACAGGTTTACTTATACAAATTTAAAAGATGTGTACTCAACAGAAAAAAAAATGACACAGCAGGAGAAAAATAACAATTTAAATAATACAGGCAATACATCCATCTTTGTGCTCCTTGAGCATATAGCTAGGGGCGATCCTGAGATACAGATACACCTCCGTAGTCCCCAACTGAGAATAAATGCTAAATGAAAGCATAATATTTCTTCTAAGAAATAGAAATGCATTAAAGAACACTAGTCAAGAAGGATATTCTCTCTGAGACCATGATCTTGACAGAGCTGAGAAAAGGCAAATACTATACCCTTTCCCCCAGCAGATTTTGCATTCTTTCTTGTTCTTCCTCACCCTCCTTTATGTTCTTGTCCTTTCTCACTGCCATGCCACTACCCTCTTCCACCACCCCCCTAGAAACCCTGTCTTTGGAGTTCCATAACAAAAGATGGTTCATGTCACCCCATGCTGGAAAATACACAATGTTTCCACCTTTCTTAGTTTTGAGATTGATTTTAAAATCACAGCGTGTTGAAAGGAAAACAAGGAAGGCTGGAAAGATCACCTAAATGTAAGTGTCAACTCTCTGACTAGCAACCTGGCATCCTTACGGAGTCACCAGCCTTGGCCCCGATGGAAACATGAACAGAAAATGAGGCATTCATTTCATCAGGCCCAGCCCAGCGTTCTGCAGCCCACTCAGAAGTAACACATGGGCTCTGACTGACCAGTCGTGGTAGTTTCCAAAGGAAATAACTACAGCACTCTGGAATTTCTGAGAGTTTGCCAAGGTTTTTAGATAAAAGTTACAGATTTTAAAAGTATTTAACATTTTAGTAGTCTAAAATCCAAATCCACCCTTTCATCCCATAAGACCAAATCCAAGTCTTCTCTTTCCCGTTGGTCTTCCCTGAACTTTCCTGCCTGGACTATTTTCCCCTGTTCTCTGAGATCTACTGGGGAAGTCTATAACACTCACTTTTTAAGTGCGTCACAAATAAGCTTTTGCACTTACTCACCTTGTGATATGTGTAAGTGTCACAGCTGGAGAAGTCAGGGCCCCCACTTCCACCTTTACCCCTTCCCATCATTTTGTCTTGTATAGTACATCCAAAATATATGAATGAACAATAGTAACCCAAGAAAATTGAAACTGAAGAAAAATATTGTTCTCTGGTTAAGTGGAAAATTTGAAAACCAGCTTACAATAAGCCAGTTGTTTCTGAGGGCAGAGAACATCTTCTAATAGCAAATTTCACTAATTTTCAAGTTTAATGTCCTGTCCTGAATGCTAACTAAAACATCAGCTGATAAAGAGCAGAAGCATATATTTTACAAAGACAGACAGACAGAAAGAGAAGAACCTAAAAGTGAAAAATAATGGACCAGCACTCACAGCAAGAGAGACTGTGGGACCAGAGCATGCTGTGGGCCTAGAGAGAATCTCTTCAGCATGTGAGCGGGGACGCCCTGTCTTCCCAGCAGGTAAGTGACAAGCCTGGCAGAAAAAGAGAAAGGCTTCCATCGTCCAGCTCTACACAATGAGGCCAACTGACTCCAGTGGTGAGAGGGAGAGAAAGAGAGCTAGAAGAATGAAACACCCGGTAACAGCAATCAGAGCCACCGCCGGAGGAGAGAAGGACGCCCTTGGGAAGGGGACTCAGGCTGCAGAAGAAGACAAGCAGTGGGGCTGGGGAAATGGAGGACAGAAGTCCAGTGCAGTGCAGCAGCTGCAGGGGGAATCTTACATACATTCTTTTTTTTTTTTTCTGGTACCGGGGATCGAACTCAGGACCTTGCGCTTGCCAGGCAAGTGCTTATGCCACTGAGCTACACCCTCAGCCCCTACAGGGGGAAATCTAAATGAGGCACACAGGAAAGGCTGAGTACCCTAATCTCTAAAAAAGGAAGGGAGAGAGAAGGAGACGTGATGAGGAAAAAAGGGAAGAGGAGGAGGAGGAATAGAAGAGTTTAGCTGATAGGAGAAAAATTCCATGCTTTGATGGGACAGTGTAGTTGCCCACTGCCTTGACTTGTCCTTCCCAGGGCTGTCTCAGACAGGAAATGCCTTTTATACTCCCATGGAAGCATAGGTAACTATAGGGCCAAAAGAGATCCATCTGGAGAGGTGAACAGTAAAATAATCAATATATTCTTCCTACATACACTAGTGAAAGGTAGATAGTTCTATATAACCTAACCTGGTGTTGAAGATTCAGGTATCATAAATACCCAGGAAATGGAGGCTCCTTGGATCAGCCCACAATGACTCACTGAGTGTTTAGAAAAGGTCTCTATCCAAGGAGATTTTGTCAGCTGACTACAAAGCAGCCTTTTTGAATCTTCTAGACTGAGAAGGGAACTATGCATCAACCTATGCACATGTGTCACTTGGATTTATTTTTGCAATGTGAGGTTTTTGAAGTTATGAAATCAACCTATCTGTATTTATAAGGTAGAACCATACAAAGTTCCGTAAAGCACTGATCAGCTCCTCTGCACCATCACAGTCACCTCTGCCTCATCACATTTTTTAACCCTTGTGCCACACAGCAGACCATTAACGGGCTCATATCGGTCTCTTCACACTGTGTGCACACTCACCCCAAAGTGTGCCAGCATTTATACCTATAGAAGTTGTGGTGGATTGACCACTGGTGGTCAACTTATAATCCCCTGCTGAACTGAGTAAGGGTGGTGCTGGGCATGTGAAGCCCACCTGGGGATTCTTGTCAGCAGCATAAGAGGAAGAACTGGAGAAGTGAGGCTATTGAGAGCTGAGAAAGGTTGGGAGCTGGTAGAAGCTGTAAGGAGCTGCTGGTTGTTTTGGAGGAGCTCGTCATGCTGGCTGTCCTGACCAACTTGGCTGTTTTCATCCCCCAAGGAGCTCAGGACCTTGTTGTCATTGAGAATAGCTTTGGTTCACTTTGGAGGAGCTCTGGTGCTCACCTTGAGCATTTCTTCCTGGCTCTGGAGGGGAAGATGGCGTGCTGCCGGTCTCCTGGAGAAGCTTGCTTCACTGGCTTCCCTGATGGGAACTCGGCCATCTTGATCATTGGAAGAGCTTGGGACCTCACTGTTGCTGAGGATGGCTATGGTACCTTTGAGGGGAGCTCTGGTTCTTCTGAGCATCGATTCCCAGTTCCAGTGCAGATCCCTCAGCCGGCTAGTACAGATCCTTCATTCTGCCGGCACAGATTTCCTAGATTCACCACTGACCTTTGGGCCTTAGCAGCACAGATCTGTGAAACAGGCCTGCATGAGATTTTCGTCATGGGCGCTGGGCTTCCAGTTGGATTCATGGGAGGAATCGTTGTGGGCTCTAGGTCTTCAGCTGGACTCATGTAGGACATTATCGTGGGATTCAGGCCCACACCTGGATTCCTGGTCTATAGTGTGTGGACAGATTTCCTGCACTCTCTTATCATTCTTTGGGTGACTATTATAAATAATATTATAAAATGTGTGTCCTGTATTATATTATTGTTCTCTCTTGCAAAATACCCCCAAACCATAACAGAAGTCGATTGACTTTCCCTGAATAAACTCATATTCTTAATTTACAGTTGGATTTTTCACCAAATAATAAATAATAATAAACATTACAAAAATTCCTTTATGAATGCACATACATAGACACAATTTGCACATGAAGGTAAATATAGCTTATGTACAGTAGAATGCAACCTTTCTTTTGTTCTTTCTTTATTTCCTTTATTCTCTCTTCTCTCATATTACCAACATTTAGGTCACCCAAGTTAACAATCAATGTATTGGTCTGCATTTTTCTCCATGGTCTTGTAATATAATCTTAAAAAATATGTATGTGTATATGTGTGTGGACCATTAATTATAAGATACACATCTTTGTTGTGTACCACAAAGAAAGAAAATTATTCTAAAAACAGTCTAATAGAAACACCCAACTTAAAATCTCAGGGGGTCAGGCTGGGGACATAGCTCAGTGGCATAGCAGCTGCCTGGCAAGTGCAATGTCCCGAGTTCAATTCCCAATACCCACAGAAAAATCAGGAGGTCAAAGGATCATATTTCCAGTGTACGGTTGAGAAAAATAAACTTTCCATAAAGAATAGTAAAGAAACAAAAAAGAAACCTTTGTACCTTTACCTTATCAATAACAGAAAGAGAAAACATAGTCTCTCCTAAGAATTTCATCAAAAACTAATCATCATACAAACCTATGACTGAATTCACACAACCACTGAGAGTAAAATATTACAATGTCACCAATTTAATTTAGAGTGGCCATAGTGGTAACCCCTGCAGGTGACCCAAAGGAGCAAATACAAACCCTGTCCATAAAACTCTGACCTTGACGCTGACAGTGACTACAAGAGACTGCTGTTTCTAAGATGGATCCGGTCTGTGGAGAGTAGAGAATGGGTGCAGCTTGGATCCATGATCTTCAGTGAAATGAATCAGAACACAGTCTTAAACATCCCCTGATTTCTGTTATATGAGAAACTCAGAGTAAAACTGAAGAGCAGAATAAGACAGGAGGTAGGGAGAGAGTCTATTCTCAAAGGGGAAGAAGATCGAGAGATGGAGGGAAGGGGTCAGGGCAAGGGGTGAAGAAAAGGGGTGGGGATTGTTATGTGGGTGACCAACTCCACACAAGGACTGTGAGCACTGGTACTGCCAACCACACATACAGAGAAGAGGGTCAAGGGATGAGTAGAAGAGGGAGGCAGGGAACGAAGGAAAGAGGATGGGAAGAGGTGTGGCGTAGACACAGTGGCTTGCCACAAGGAACATAAACACTATGGACTACTAGACACGTGTACTAATAAAGTAAAACTTTTTTAAAATACACATAAAGGGAAAGTATTAAATATAAAATTTCATGGTTTGTGATTAATTATTCTATGAGATGACTATTAAACATATTTCTGTGTGTCTTATACTGGCAAGTTAATACTTTTCAGAGCACCTTCTAAGACAAAATTTTGGCCCAATTCATCCCCTGTCTTACATCCTGGTCATTTTTCTTGTGGCATGGTATCTTGGGAATGGGGTAAAGGATTTGCATATATTTTTATTCCATTAGCTGTTTCCCATAGTAAGTGACAGTACATTTTCCCCCACATCCCCACCAGCAATGGTAGTCACCATTTTCAACTTTTTCCCATCTTCTCTGAAGCTCTGAAGGCATTCCCTGTTCTCCCATAACCAAAGGAAGAATACTTAGTGAATAGAAAGTGAGTTTTCACATCCAGCTCATGTCCTTCACTTGAATTCTGGAACTACAGGCCAAGAGAAATGCCCACTGTGCCTGCGAGCTGTGAAGTCTTTGGCCACCACATGTGTTAGAGAGACTAAGCTGTCCAAAAAGGATCCACCGTCAACCTACAGCTAGACCAAGTTTGAAATGCTAGTCCTTGTTTCACTTTAGGCAACACTTTGGGGGCCAAAGAAAGCTGGAAGACATACCGGTCAGAGGTCAACAACACAGCTTCACAGAGCAAAAAGGATTCCATGCAGAGTGTCTGTGGTCTGTGATACCAGGAAAGATTATTGACACAAATAATGAAAATCTTGTTTAAAAGACAACATGTCTGTGAGGTTCCCAGACCACAGCCCTCTCTCACCACTCCTAACCACAAGAATGCCTTGAGAAATCATGAAAGAATGCCAGCTGTAGTTCAAAAATGGAAATCTGGTTTACTTATTACTTCATGCAATCATTTCTTTGCCACTGATATGCCTTGAAAAGCAGTTTAAATTGCACAGAAGGTGTTTCCCAAGCCTCTGCTGCCACCCACAGTTTGAGGTGGAAACCGTGGGACAAAATCCTTCCTTCAAGTTGACCTACATCAGCATTGTTATTTTTGCATACTTCTCGATGTGTGTGTAGTTACACACATGCACGCATGCACGCGCATGCTCACTCACGCAGAGCCGTTTGGTAAGTGGGGAGGAAACAAGGTACCCTTTACTTCAGTTAAACTCACTCCAGGTTTGGCACTTTCCCCACAGCAAGTAAATCAGTGTTGGTGAAATTGGATTTGTCATTTAATTAAGCCTGGGCATTAATAGTCCTGTGGCCTTCAGAGACATCTTTGTGTCTAGCTAAACTAGTTTGGATTGTCAGGGTAAAGAAACAGCACTTAAGAGGATGGAGGTTTTGTAAATGAGCCCAAATTACAAAGGCTTCTGTCTAGAGTGAACATGTTGCAATAATCTTCTAATTGTAGATGAAGGTTTTTTTTTCTTCTTCATTGAAGATAGACTGAGCTTGAATACTCTCAATAATTCATGAGGGGGACTTAAAAACTTTCCATGTAAGACCTCGAAGCCTTGTGAAATTATTCACATTTCCAAAGGTGAGCTGGCAGCACTGAGCATGCACCCACAGCTTGGTAGGACATGTTCATTTTTCAATAACAGCACAGTGTTTTAAATTGTATCAAAAGGTAAACAGTACCCAAAAATATTTCTCTTGGAGAAAGTATTTTCTGATGGAAAAGCTTTCTGTCAAAGGACATCTTTACTCTATGACCCCTCACCATCGCAACAGGTTTCAAGCCAACTAAGTCATGGCAGTTCCTACCATAGTAAATCCCAAATGGTGACTGCGACTGAAGCCCACCACACGTCTCAGGGCACTTCTGACACTCCCAAGTCATCCCAGTGAGAGAAAGGCATGTGTCTGCTCATTGCTTGCTTGGAGAATAAACAGCATTACCCTTACATCAATAGAAATACTCTGGACCTCCAGGATGCATCCGAGCAGGAAGTCCAGTCTTCCCCAGGGCCTTCCCACCCCACTAAAGCATATGAGGAGAGGGGCAATGGCAAGTTGATGAAGGTCACAGCAAGACCGTCACACAGCAGTCTCACACCAGCTCCTTCCCAAAGACTGGGTCATCTCTTGAAGAATACGCTCTGTAGGACATCTGCACCACAGGCTAGAAAGCGACATGCTGAACTCAGCCAGCCTCTCACTGTTAGGGTTTCAAAAAATGTGGAGTCCAAGTGACCCAGGCCTTCTTGCTATACTGCCGGGCCCTGGAGGAAGAGTCACAGCAGTTCAATCTCGGCGATAACCTGAGAAGATCAACATAGGCACTCTGGAGCCAGAATGCCTAACTACAAATCCTAGGCCCGCTGCCCTCTGAACTCTGGGACTTTGACTAAGCCCTTTAGCTCCTCTGTGCTGGCGTTAATACAGCTCCTGAACAGTGAAAATAGTGCCAGTCACTGAGTATACTCCTGAAGATGGGAATCAGTTCATATTTTTAGAATTATACCCAATACAACTCAATCAATCTATGAATGTTGACTGTTGGGATTGCCATCCAAAAATAGTAAATTTAAAAATAAAAATAGCTCCAAAAGAAAGCATGGGAATTTGAGGCAGAGGATAAAAATCCTACAGAATGAAATTGACTAAAATAATTTCCTGACTTAGAGTAATGCAACCCTTTTGCTTTAGCCATGGTGACAAGCCAGGCCTGCCTGGAGATAGTTCTGCGGGAGGCCAGTGCCTGCAGAAGGTGTGAAAATTGCCTTCATCCCTGAGGAACTTAGCCTGCTGCATGCAAAGTTCCACAGTTCACTGCTCTTTTTTTTCTTACAGTTAAAATTTTAACTCAGCCTGTGTCAAGTTAACCTGAGCCAGAACCTCCACTTTAGAGTTCAGAATCCAATTAGTAGGGACAAGTACCTCCTTCTATCTCCCTGAAAGGCAATGTTCTTGAGAAAGAGAAAGTTCCTACTTCACTTGTGACAACTGTTCCAAGCTTTGTTGCTGTAAACCTTGACCTCAGCATAGCTGGCCATCAGGCCATACTGAGCCCTGGGTGAACTCTGCTGTAACCTAAATGCCCTCTTACTGGGGATGAAGAACCCAGATCTGTTATCCTCAGCCCTGGCAAAGCTGGTGAGCGAAGTGTGTAGAATGTTTGCTAATAACTTCCCCCAATCTGCAGAAATGATCACCTGTGCAGGAGTCACACTGATAAGTTTGTGTGTGTGTGTGTGTGTGTGGTAGGTAGGTAGCATGTAACACCTGAGTCCTGGGGCTGCTGCCATGTGTTTGAAGAGCAATATGCTTGGAGCTAGGGGTCCTGATGAGTACTCTGTCCGCTGTTCACTACTCACGTGACCTGGAATGATTCCTTTCACTTTGTTGACTTGATTGGCACCATATGTAAAAGAAGCTCTTACTATCTCCTCTCCCCCCAACCCCCGGACATGTTCAGAACTTAAGTGACATTATTTGCATGAGAAAACTTGAAAATGTATAAAGTTTCTTCTTATTCTACAGGGTCAGCGCCAAACAAAGGATTTTTTAACTCCCCCAATAAACTACAAACCATTATGCATGCTACTGAGGGCAAATCATGCTTTCCAGCTCTATATGCCCAGCATTCATACTGTAAAGATGTGCCAAGGGTCTGATGCAAGTTTACTGAGTGGAAAATAATTAAGTCACTAGTCAAGAGAGCAATTAAGTCACAAGGGCAGATATCAATAATCATGTGCTTCCTGTGTTTATAGCAGCAATTTGTCATAGCTAAATCTTGGAAGCAACCCAAAAGCCCATCCACTGAGGAATGGATAAAACAGATGTGGTATTTTTATACAATGGAGTATTACCCAGCTATAAAGAAAGATAAACTAGAGGCTTTTATAGGTAAGTGGATGCAACTAGAGACCATACTCATAAGTGAAATAAAGCAGATTCACATGCGCAAACATTGCATTTCCTCCCTACTGTAAAAACCTGAAAGAGTAAATAAAATCTGAAAGTTACAATAGATATTGTGAAAGGGAAAAGAAATTGCTCAAATAGGAAAGAGCAACTGTATACACAGGATAGCTAGGATAATTGTATTACTAATATCTGTTGGTTTATTGAAAGGAGCTGTTAATGTGTAATTGTTTGATCAATCCTGCATGCCTATATCTGGTTATATGTGCAACCATTTTGAAAATGACATTATGTAATATAACAACCATTGCTAATATCCTATCACCTTGTTTTGAAATTATCATTTTTTATTGTTCTCTATGCTGTTTATGTATTTTGTTTATGTACTTGTTTTGGTTATTTTGGGTTTTTTTCTTTTCTCTTTAAAATGAAAAACAAAATTTATATGTATATACAAGGATAGCTGGAATAGGTGTATTGCTGATGTCTGTGGTTTATTGAAAGGAACAGTTCATGCTTAAAATTTTTTTTTTCTTGACCAATTTTGCAGGCTTGAATCTGGTAATCAGAATGACTGATCTGAAAGCAAGAATATGCAGCATAAGAGCCATTGTTGAACTCCTACCATCTTGTATTGGGAAGTTCTGCATCATGTCCAATTTTTTTTTATTACTTGTTACTGTCTTTGATTGTTTGATCAATGTTACATTCTTAAATCTGGTGGACTGAGCAACTTCGCTGAAGATAATGGTGTGTGATGTAGCAACCATTGTTAATTCCTATCATTTTGTTTTGAGGTCATGTACTGTTTTTGTTGTTTGTGTGTTGTTTTGATTTTGTCTTCATTGTTGTTTTGTTAGTTTTTTTAATCTTTAAAATAAAAAAAAAGATAATCATGTGCTTGTCCTAAAATCTGGGTTTGGCACCTCAGCTTGACCCAGGGCTGAAAACACAGGTGGGATATGGCTAACTGGAAATAAAAACAACAGGCAAAAAATTCACAATAATGAGTCAAGGGTTCATATTAAATCACATTTTAATACAGCAGAGCACCTAAGTGTGAAAGGAACCAAGAACTTTCTTCTTTAAGTAATAACAATTAAATACCAAACCAAGAACAACTTTGTTCAAACCAGCCTCAAGCCTGAGGAAGGTAAACTGCTTATTACTGCCACCCAGCCAGATGTCTCTGCAGGCCCCCAAGGCTCCAGACCCTACCCCCATGCTCTGCAGTTCAGAGGTGCACCAGGGTGACTGTGAAAAGTCTCAGTTTAGGGTGATTCACAGCAGAGCCGTCCATACTGACATTCTCCCTACACAATAGCTGATGCCTTGTGCTGGGAGACTAATGCGCCCTCAGTCCGATCTCACTGTGAACAGAGCCCGCCAGCAGCGAGTATCCCAGCCCTACCACAGAGGTGGTCTGGAGCTCACATGCATTTCAGCACCCAGACAACCCTGACTGGGGACAACTGTGGGTCGTAGAGCTGTAGCCTCCCTCTCTTTCGCTCCAGCCATCTCATCCATGATCTTGGTCTCTGCTCAGTTCCCAGAAAGGAGATCCTGACCAGTCTCCTTTGCTGGAAACTGAACCAGCCATCATTAGCCACAGATACCAAGTCACGGTGATCCTGACCCCCGAAGCGGACCTCTGACCGTCACAGTAGCCTGCATCTGGCCCCTGCGTTACTGTTTGGACATTATGACTTGGTCCAGCAGCTTCCTTTCCTGGGAAGAAGCACACAAGCCAGTGGATGGCCCAGCCCTGTCCACCATGTCCTGTCTGCCTCCTGGTCTCCTCCTTCTACAGGGTCTCAGCGCACTCTGTGACCAAGGCAGGCCCTAGCAAGACACAATGTTTCACCGCCCTTCTCGTGAAATGCCAGGTGTGCTCACTCGGCCTCCCTGAGACTCTCCAACATTAAACCAGAAAGGACTTGCAGAGGGCCCTCGCTTTTGTCATCCCAACTGTTTGCTGGAAACAAAAATAAAATTTCAGCACCGTGCTCACTTCTGCATGCGGAAGTTTGGCCCTTGGATCCTGGATCCCCAGAGCCATCAGGGGTGAAGTTGGCTCTGACTTTAAGCACTGACCCCAGTGACGCCCAGATTCAGGGCGAGCCCAAGAGAATCAGGTTGCCAGCCACAATTACCAAGCTCTGCTGTTCCAAACACAGCTCTTCAAGTCTTCCTAGTGATTTAAGGGGAACAGAGGAGAACAGTGTCAGCTGCAGAAGAGCCGATGCTGACACATTTATGTAAAAGCCAGGCTGGTATTACTCCCGGCCCGGATCAGGTTCCAGACGGGGCACCCGGGCTCTTTCTCTGCTCACCTTCCACTTCTAACGTACAAACCCTAAAGTATTTTTTTTCAGATTCTTCATTCTCTCAACAAACATGATTTCGGTGCCCACTCCACGTCAGGCCCCGTTCTAGGTAGAAAAAGCTCTGCGCTTGTGCCACTTACACTCCAAAAGGGAGCAACAGGGAGTGCACAGACAAATAAGCAGGTAAGATGAACTTGGATTATAACAAGTCTCTAAACACTAAAGCAGAATGCAATAGGGAAATTATGGGAAGG
Source organism: Dinomys branickii (assembly GCA_004027595.1). Taxonomy (NCBI): domain Eukaryota; kingdom Metazoa; phylum Chordata; class Mammalia; order Rodentia; family Dinomyidae; genus Dinomys; species Dinomys branickii. The sequence continues at coordinate 25,593 of PVLD010011072.1, read as the reverse complement.
AAGGAGAAACCGAAGTCCTACCCTCTCTGCTGCACCCCCACACCCAAAATGGGTCAAGGGCAGGGAAAACCAACCACCAACCAGCCCCCAGGCAATCAAAGATTTGAACCTGCCCTGTTGCAAAGCAGCAATCTCACAGTACAGAGACGTGCAAGCAGCAGGCCTCTCTGAGCTCACGGAGCTGAGGTTCCCCCTAGCTCCTCGGAGGGCTCTGACATAGGCAGTGACCCCCTGGGGGCACACAGCCAGGCATCCCATGGCGAGGGCTGGATTCCAGGAGCCTTGCTTCTGTGCACTGGCCTTCCCACACATCAGTGACGAGCTGTGCTCGGAATCACCTGGAGAGCTGTAAAACTGTCTGACATCAGGGTCCCGAAGGCTTTCATTTAATCGGACCCGGCCTAGGTGCAGCCAGATAATCAGAAGTTTCAAAGTCTCCCTGGGTTTCTTTAATGAGCACCTAAGGACACAAACAAGGGCTTCAGTGTGCCGAACAAAATCACCTCTAGCACTTCTTCAAAATGTAGCTTCCTCGAACTGCAGGTGGTACATGGAGGCTAAGGCTGAAGCCCAGGAATATACCTACTTTTGACAAGCATAAGTTCCTAGTGTGGGGCCCGGCTACTTACAAGCTACTTGAAAGGCTCAATTACATCAAGGGCCAGAGATTGAATAATGTTCTAATACCATCTTTATAGAGGAAAGGAAAATCTAGGTCAGCCCACGAGCTGAAGAGTAATGGCCTGCAGAGAAGTCTGTGTGTGCAAGGCCCAAAAGATTCCATACTTGTTTCTAAGTTAAATATTTAAGTTACCTTTGTTTGAAAGCTAAATTTTTTAGTAACTCTAAATAGTATATAACAAGTGGACACTGGAAGAGTTTTAAAGCTCTTGCCTAACCTTATGCATAAAGGCCCCATTGTGCACCACTGTTCCCAGGTTCTCAGGGAAAAGAGGGTCTCTCTGCAGCATGGTCAGTGTGGGTGCACCCAGTGTACTGCTGTAAGAGGCAGATAGACCTCAGCTCCTGCCTTCCAAAGGCAAAACTGTGGGCAAGGAGAAAGTCTCAGCCTCAAAGTAATTGGGGTCATAAAGCTCTAGGTGCAAAATATGTTCAAGAGATCATCGAACAGTAATGATGCTAAATGTCTCCAGCTAACAAGAGGTATGATTTGGTGTAAAGCAATTGGTGAAATCTATCTCTATATTCCCACATAATATGATAAATGCTAGGGGAAACAAATTTGTCTTCGTATTCTGCAATGTGATAAACGACAGGAAAATGTCATTGTGTAATGCCAATAGCATGAGAAAATTGCAAATCTCTAAATGAAATGTTCCCTTCAATTATGTAATCTAGTGCCTGGCAGGGCATTCGAGATATTACCTAAATTGCAGCTAATTTTCTGCAGTGACTTTCTGCACCTTGCTCTGCCATGCTGGCAAAAGGTAGGCAGAAACGAGAGTCATTAATTGCCTGAGAAGGAGCCTCTGTAGCCTTGCTTGCTTTTCTGATATTTCCCCACGCTGATAATTCTGCATACTGCACCGTTCATGGCCATGGATGTTATGTGGCGTTTGCCAAGCAGATACTGTAGGGGAATCTCGATCACCATGGAGACTGCAGCTGGGGTACAGGCTGCTTGTTATCCTGAGAGAGAATAAGAAGAGACAGTGGCATAGCTGGAAATTCTTGTTTTTGAATCAAAACTTCTGAACAGGGCCTCTACTCTTATTAATTTTAAAATACAGAGATCTTCTATGAGAGAGGGAAGCTGTCTGGCCATACTTAAACCTAGAGGGGAAAATATTATATTAGAAAGCATATCACAAAAATTCTTCAATACTTGGACTGAAAGAAGCAAAAGTCATCCTGGGTTGGTACAGGCCTGAATGGGAATTTATTAAAGAAAATAATAATGTCTCAGAGCCGCCAAGGTCAAAGATGCAGCAAGGTCTTCATAACCTACAGAGCAATTGTCCATCTTTTTTCCTCACTGATTCTTTTTACATGAGTATTGTTTATTTCTTAAAGCCCAATATTTTCAAGCTACTTAATGAAATACAGAAGATGAGAGAAGGTGCCTGTCCTCAAGTCTTGGAATCCAAGTTAAAATTTCAAAAAGTGGAGACTGATTCTCTAAGGCCGATTTCCAGATTCCCAGGGCAGGAATTCTCCATGGTGCAGCGGAATCCAGTGCTTCGCTGATCCCACCCACTCTTCTCATGCAGGCAGTCAGTCACATCACACAGATGTGACTGTGAGGAGCCACCCTGCAACTAGGCAGTTGGGGTGGATAGTGCAAGGCAATCATTGTAAGCTGGAGAAGCACTCACTTAAGGATGTACTACATGGTTATTGTGGTGTCTGGGTCTCATAACCACCCTCTAAGGGAGAAAGCTCAGCTGTTGTGTTCATTTGATAAATACGGGAATTGAGCTCAAAGAGGCACAGCTAGTAAGTATTAGAGCCATAGCTTGACTCTCGGTCTTCTGTCTGCAAATGTTGTATGGAAAAAGACAAACAAACTGTCTCTTATCTGTTGCCTTACATTTCATTTTGTGTACTGTGCTTTTATCCTTCCCAAAAATGATCAAAATTCATTCATTTCATGGTGCACAATAAACAGATGCTTTGTGCAAGGTATTATGCTTGGCCTAATGGGGGAAATGCTTCAAAATACCTAGAATCTATTACATTAGACATTTTAAAACTCCACGGGCCAAGACACAGGGACTGCCAAACAGCTCCATGCAGCACCTCTCGTGCTGAGTCTTGGGAATGGCCCCTCCTGGAACAGTGCAGTGCCTGAATATGGCTCAGCATGAGCTACAGCTAAGCTCACATCTTGCCTCCACTGTCCCTTAGCTATGGTCAATTTCCACAAATCAGAGTGTAACGAGAATAGGATTTTTTTTCAGATGAGGTCTCACTGTGCAGTCCAGGCTGAGCTTAAACTCACTATGTAGCTTAGGCTGGCCTCAAACTCATAGTGATGCTCCTGCCTCAGCCTTCCGAGTGCTGGGATTACAGGAGTGTACCAGGTTCTGATGTTAGGAACTCCTTATTAAAGTAGCTGCAATTCAAGGAGAAAAATTACTTGCAATTAATGGAAATAAGTCATAGCTTCTATTTTTACACTGATACCTAAGAAGCCTAAAAGCATGGGGACTCAGCTGGTCTCCCACAGGGTACCCAGCCAATAGCTACTCCTATGGGTGAGAAAAAGCAATGAAGCCCAACCCTCCCTTTTTCCTTGATAGCCACATGGGTCAGCATCTCACTAACAGGCATCACGTCCCTCCCTTTTGCTGACCCAAGGGTTACTGAAGCCATCTGATTCCATGTCACTTCTGTGGTTGTTTCTGAAGCTATCTTCTAGGCCTGCTGTTGCCACCCTGAGAGGAGCTGCAACTGGGCCATCACACCCCTCCCCCACTCTGGGCCACATAGGTGCCAGTGCTGCCTGAGGAGCTGCAGGAGAACCATGCCTGACAGGGCAAAGATCGGGGACAGACTGGGACTTGCCACCATCACCCTCAAGTCTCCAGAACTTGAGGGTGATTCCTCAGATGATTCCTTCCTGCAGCTTCTCCAGGTGACCCTTGTCTCTCTGCAACTGCTTTGACAGTCCCTGAATAGGTACATGAAGTGCAGCCTACTTCACAAACACAGCCTTCCTCTTCTCTACACAGCAGTGCTCCCTCACCACCCTTGGGTCAGTCCAGAAAGGCTATCTCCTGTGTACTGTGCCCTGTGCCCCAGCACAGGCCCCAGGAAGGCCCCACTCATTGCCTACTCCTGACTTACATCTTGCCTCAAGCAGAGGGAGTATGCTGTACTAAGAAAGTTCAGGTAACGTTAAGGGCTATTGTTTGCGTGTGTGTTGGCATCCAGAGGGCTGCTGTGGAGCTTCAGAGAGCAGCAGAGCAGGAAACAGCCAAGGCCAGCGAAGACCTGCAGAACCCTTTAAAAGAGCCCGAGAGAAACCCCAGAAGCTGCTGAAAGAGCTCCAGAAAGCCACCAATGGTACTTGGAGCTCCAACTGCAAAGTAGATGACAGGGGCAACTGGAAGCCACCAACAGCTGCTAATACTCAGAGCTTTGAGCTGCAACACTACCAGTTGTAACACTGAGAGCCAAGAGGAAAAGCTAAGCTATACTCAAGGACTGAGAGCCACCGGCATCCAAAGCTCAGAGCTGGTAGCATGAAGGGGAGCTGCACTTTGCCGACTTGTGACTTTTATCTGAATTTAGCCAAAGAATCCCCATCTGATGGGTGACATGGGGACAGAATCGCTGGAGTGGGTGGGAAGAGCCATCGAGGACTGTAAAAGGGGCAAACTTGAACTTTCAGACGATTTCACAAGATCTGGGGGCCAAAGGAACCAGATACCAAGCCAGAAGGAGCGCAGGAAGCAATAAAATGAGCAGACGCAGCTGAGGTCTGTTCTCTGGACTGGCCTGGAGGAGGTGGGGCCTGTCCTGTGGCTAATGGGAGAAAGAAGACAGTAAAAAGCCCCGCCTCTTCTACTTCTCTGCGTCTCATGGTCTGACTGCTGATACTTCAGTCTAGTACAAAACAGATGGACCCTTTTTTTAAGCATTACTTTCCCCCGTGTATTATCTTGTTTTCTTAATAACCATCATATCGACAAACTACTTCAGTAAACATTGCTGAAACATAACTGCTCTAGAGAACGAGCTCTGGGAAGCATTTGTCTCTGTACTCCCCTACGATCTGATTATCCACACAGACACTAATCAAAGCTAACCGTTCCCATGGTTGCAAGAGATTGACTGATCTTTTCTACCACATGTTGAAAACCAGACCACAGTGAGCCTCGTCCATGCATGCCCATACTGTGAAGCCCCGTGCCAAAAGATTAAGCCCAAAAAGGTCTCTTTGAGACAATATTTGAATTTGAAATCAAATGCACTTATAAGACTTTCAAGCTGGAGCTACCTTCACCAAGTATGACCCAACAGCAAATCTTTCATTTTATAGTTTTCCCATGAAAAAAGAAAAGTGTAGGCATTAACACAGGCCACAAAGTACACTGTTAAGGAGCACCTGGTACTATGAATAAATTGTAAATATATGTTTCCTTTTTTAAAAAATGCACTATATGGTGCACTTTCAAATGTGCTGCTGGTAGCAACTGCCTTGCTAAAAACCAACAGCACTCATTACCAAGCAGTGCAAGAGCCCAGGGGAGGAGACTGAATTGGTTTTTCTAACCACTGACAGTCTCGAGAAAATCTGCAGTGTTTAGTATTTTAAAATTAAACATCTGGTTGAAAGATCTGTTGTTTTAAGATTTTTTATAACAATCTCAAAGTCACGTTTAATTTTGTTCTTTCTCCATTTGCTCTTCAAGTAACTTTACTTTTGATCGTAATAGTTCCATAAATATTGGTCTTCAAAAGAAAAGAGAGAGTGCCTCATTGGATTATTAATGGATACACTGGATTATTCACCTTATTAAAAAAACTCCTTCTAGGAGGCAAAACAAACTAGTTATATGGTTTTTGTTTGAACAGTCTGTAGCAGTTGAGCGTGACTGTGGGTTTATAGTGTTTTCAAAGATTAAAAACAATCCCACTTAAAATGCTCAAATCAAATTCACAAGCAACCTAATGAGCTGTGAATGTGAATGTAAATGCTTTGGTAAGTGAGCACCATAAAAGAATTATGTGCCCTAAGTAATTACATGCAGATGCCAACTCTCAGAAGTTCAGTTTGGGACATTTCTCAGCAGAAGGATGTCTTATGTTTATCCTTTAGTGGCGGCTCCAATGTTAAGAGAAGGCACTTATTTTCTAGAGTAGAATGCAAGCTTCCATTTGTTCAAGGCCCAAACCCCCTCATGGTCTGGCTCCCCAAAATGACTCTGCCTTCACCTCCGCTTCTTGGAAGCTTCCACAGACACAGCTGTTTGTTTAAGCATGGGAAAATCTAACTCCATGGTACAGCCCCCACAGACTTGGATAGAAGTTAAAATGCAGAAAACCTACTTGAGCACCACATAAAGATGATAGCAGTAGAACCCACACTGGGAAAACCGTGGCTTTTTATCAGATTTGAGAGCTATCAGCTTCGCTAAGTTCCCACTCATCCTCACGGTTGTCCCCTCAGCCAACTGCCAGACACCCAGTCCTCTGCTCTCTTATCAAATAAGCAAAAGCATCTCTGTTTAAACTTGCATGAAAACTCATACTCCTTAATTGTATCTCCTAGACACATTTGCCATTATCAAGTCTTTTAACTTTAACAAAATAAATGATGCTTAATCCAAAAAATACATTCCTTTGAACAGTCCTTAGGAAGGTACTCACGCATAAAGTGAAAGAGGGACTTCTCATTCCTTGGGTCAGTCTACTTCTCACTCTGGTCCTAAAGGTTGACCAGCCTTGGACTCTGCTGACTGCAGCAGGGTGTATATTGGTTTGCCATTTTTCTGGGGAAACTCATCCTTTCAAGCTCAATATAAATACAGAAGACCTCTTACGCAGTTACTAAATCAGTCTGACTTGCCCAAGAGTCACTGACTTTTCTGTATGGGTTCAACTAATGACCTCCCAAGCCCTGTCCATTAACTCTAATTTCTCCCCATAAGGGTCTTTACCCCAGAAATTTCAGATCAGAATCACACATATTCCTTAGGCCAACCATATCGTTACTCCTTTAGCACTCACTCAAGTCTAATGATGTTTCCATGAAAACTTGTTCCTAATGATTCCTTCCTGAAAACCCATTCCTTGGATCATGCTACTCTGGAAGCTTTGGGTAGTAACTTTGTATACATGTGTATACACACACACACACACACACACACACCCCTCACCTGGCCAGAAGTCCTTGTTTTTAGCCTCTTCCACTAGAATCATAATCACAGTTGTAAGGAGGAAAGTCCCATCAAGCCCCAGTACTGATTCATTTCCTAAAACAAAGTGCAACCATCCTCCCTCCCTAGAGTTAGAAGCGCATTAGTGCGCCTCCTAACTTTCTATGCTGCAAATCAACTTTAGAGACTTTTAAATGTTGCTATTTAAATTCTTAAAACATCTCTTTTTGAAGCTGTTTTCATCAGTCAGGTGTGATGGTGCACACCCCTAATCCCAGCACCATGGGAGGCAACGGCAGAAGGATTCCAAGTCTGAGCCTGGGCAATCCAGTGGCGTGAGACTCTGTCTAAAAATAAAAAATTAAAAGAGGCTGGGATGTACCTCAGTGAGAAGACCCGGGCTTTAACTCCTAGTACTGAAAAGTTTTATCATTGGCACAGAGCTCCTCTCAAAAACCTCTCGTATCTCCTTTGTATGGCATTTCAAATAAGATGCAAATCCTTAAAGCTATAGTATACAGCTAAATATAATTCCAGTCTAATCTGTTTTTTTCAACATTTCCTTCTCTCATTCCTCCCCAGCATGAATCCATTAGTCCCCTAACCAATCAACATCCCACAGAGACATATTTTCTCTTTCTTCTTTCATTGAAGAAAATTTATTTCTGCCTCTGCTTATGCCTTTCCACCAGAATGCCTTCTCAAAACCATTTACCTTCATTCAAAATTCAAGTCCCATTTCCTATCTGGAACTCTCTCAAATATGCCAGCCCATAATATTCATTCTACTAATGAAAACAATGTACTATATTATACCAAAATTTAGAAAAATAATGGGCTGCTGGCCTATCTCTGCCATTTGACAGTTATGAAGCCAGGACAGCTCATTTATCTCCTCTAAATCCCACTTATCAAAGGTAAGAGATTCGGAAAGATCTCAATGATCCATTCCAGTTCTCAACTCAGTGAAGTCCTTGGCCCTTTGCATAAGCTGCCAGTTACTCAACTATGAGCAAAGCTGCCATATTTACCAAATAAAAATACAGGACCCCATGCAATATATTTAGGCCTTTTTCATACTAAAAATTATTCAATGTTTACCTGAATGTCAGGTATACCTGTATGTCTCGTATTTTATCTAGCAACATTGTGCATGGGTCCATGTTCTCTTATTACTAATCAATTTAGACTATACGGAGAGAGGTGGTTTGCTTCGTCCAACCCCCTCCCCAAGTTTCTGGCTCAGTGTAGTGCGTATACTGTGTTCTCAAGCCAATTGGGATAAATGGGCACCAACTCCTTCAATCTAAAACTGACTCGGTGAACAAACTCTCATAAAATAGTAAGCTCTTTACAGTCTCCTTAGATTAAACTTTCTCAAAGACCCAAAACTAAGCTATTTTTTCTAACTTCCTCGGCCCCACCTGCTACTTCCTTACTTTACACAGATGCCCCATAAAGGAGCCAATGCAGAGGCTCAGAAACCAGTCCACATAAATCCCTCTGGCCATATATACACGGGGAGCAAAAGCAGCTTCTTTATTGTTTGTGTTCAGTTTATTCATGAGACTCTATATATCCAGCTACTTTAAAAATGTTCTCCATCCTTCACTCCTACACTCTTCCCTCTACTTAATCAAAGGGCGTGTCCTACTTCTATCTCCCCTACAAATGAGGATATCTCTCTGTGCATACAAATGTAAGAAAGGATGGCTTTGTTTTGTTCCCTTGGAGGCAGGCCCTTTTATTTCTTATAGTTCAGCCTATAAGGTCACTATCCACGTGAAACTGAAAGAGAAAATCAATACTCCGCCGGGGAATTGCAGAGACTGGGTGACAGGCAGAGGCTGGAGCAGAAAGAGCCCAGAGAAGGAGCTGGGAGAGAGGAGTCAGCCTTGGCTCAGCCACCACCTCAGTAGCTCAGTTTTCTCTTCCGAACATAAGAAAATCCAGCCTGAGCATCTGTAATGTCCCTTCATCTTTAATGGTTTATGGTTTTAAGCCAGATTTACATAGGGGCCAGCTGAGGATATGAACTTGACTAGAGGAAGTGAGATAAATGTATCATTTGCAGCAAATGGCTCTGATGTGTAATGAACACTGCTTCCTCCGAAGTGTAATGGAAAATCACCACAGAATCACCCAAATCATTTATTTTCCTCAGCAGACACACTGTACAAAGAAGCAGAGAGTCTAACTGTATATTTATTTCTTTCTTGTTTTGATACAAGCCTGAGGTATGGCAATTAAAAAGAAATAGAAACAGGTTGGGAAAGAAAAGGAAATAAACTCAGGTACCTAATGCTAGCCTTGGATACTTCTCTGAAATTTTCCATTTTGTGCTATGTCATTTGGCTTCCTAGACAAGCACTCTTCTTTCCAGACTTATCTTAACTTGCCTGCATCCCAACCTGTACCTGTCACAGGAAAGAAATATCAGGTCATGATGCAAACTAATTTAAAAAGTGTTCATTGGAAGGTGCTTATCAAACTCAGAATGATGGCATACACTGTAATTCCAGCAATCTGAAAGCCCAGGTCAGGAGAATTGTAAGCTCAAGCCTAGCCCAGGCAACTTAGAGACTTAGCAAGACCCTGTGTTAAACTAAAAAATAAAAAGGCCTGGGAATGTGGCTTAGTACAATGGCCCTGAGTTCAATCCCCAATATCCCCCAAAACAAAATGCCCTTATTAAAATTTTTTCTGGTCATAGTAAGAAAGAGATTTTTAAAGATTAAATGGAAGACATTATCCTGCATTCAAAGACCAACAATAAACCATTCACATATACACTTAGGTTGAGGATACTTGTAATCAAAATAACTGGACAAATAGTGGAAAATTCAACCTACTGTCTAGACATCAGACCTAATCAACTCTAAACCTTTAGATATTTGAACATAAAATGTAGGACAAAATAGTTTCCACTTTTTACTGGCATTTCTCTGGGAGAAGCCATATTAATGGAAACAGCATTTGGCAAGCTTTCACAAATATTAGAGTTTTCAGACAAGCATTTTATGAAGTGAGAATCAATAGTTCCTCACAGCTCTCTGGAGGAGTTGTATGTCATCATCAACTAAATATCTACTGTTATTGTTTTCCCCACTGAGCATTTGGTAAAATACATTCAATTCTCTTGCAACTATAATGACATCATTAAATGGCAGGCAGGAACCTCTGGGAGTCCTACCAATGGTCCCCTTGCCCTCAGGCAAGTCCGCACTTGAGCTATTACAAAAACAGTGGTGTCACATCCTAGCCGAAAATATCCCCCAGTAAAGAGACACACATTCTAAGAAAGAGCCACGCAAAAGTGTTACATGAACTCTAGGGTGTTTTGAGTGGCTAAGTTTCTTGGTATAAAAGAGCTCAGTATATATGCTGGAGCTCCACAGTAGCCAAGGACTCCTAGACCTGCATTTCCATGTGTTCTCTGCATGTCAGTAGGTGTTCAGCCTGAGAACAGTTTTATGATTGAGTGGGTTCAGGAAACATTGATTTAAGACAAATAAAATAGTGTTTTTAACTATGGAAGCTCACGTCATTCATATTACCACAGATCCCCTTGTATTTCTAATACTATTCAAGGATTTGTGTGTTGCTGCCCAGCAGCCTCTCTACTGCCCTGTCACCATCACTGTCACCCCCACTTTACCCTCCACAGATTCAGATCCATATCAAGCATGTTTCTCTTAGGAAAGTCCTTCCCTACACCTCTAGAGCAAACACCGGGAAACAAAATCCTGTGGACCATCCATCCCCCTCACTGTGGAATATACACAGCCCACAAGCTAAGACTGATTTTTAAATTGTTGAAGAAGATCAAATGAAGAACAATAGTGCAATATATAAAAATATATGCCTCATATCTCTGTGTCTGCAAGGTTTATCAGACACTAGACAGTCAGTTCCATTGGGACAGAGCCCTTATCTGGTGGTTTCTAGCCTTTTATGCCCAAATAACACAGTTTATCTGATGCCCTTGACATATTAACTACATATGTCTTAATGAGTACATATCTCCTCAAGCTGAGGTTCCACAAACGTGACACCCACTTTGCATCCTCTACCTGGTAGGCAGAGTAAAAACAAATGTGGTGCCAGAGTATTCACCAAAAGTATTTGTGAAGAAGGTCCAGAATAACAAAGGAGAAAGTGTGTTGTCTTGAGGCTGCTTCGTCCTGAGAAATCTGAAGGAACTACAGCCACTGGAGACAGAGAGATATCCTCCAGAATCAGGAAAAGAATGCACGGAATGTCAAGGGGGCTGGGAGCTATCCAGGACAGCTAGGCCCCTGGGGAAAGGAGTAGAAAGTATATCAGGGAAGAAGGGAAATGGGTGAGATGGGTGAGATGAAATTCCCAGAATGTATAAGGACTAAAAGAGACTTTGAGAAAAAGACCTGTCTCCTCCTTCTGGAAGCCACAAGTATTTGTGATGGTCCATTGGTAAGACTGCTGCCTGGTAAAGCCTGTGTCACAGTGTATCTAGACACAGCAACCATAAAGGAAGAGCTCTGTGACCCCTCCCCATGCTGAGACTGCCCTTTGACGCTCTTCCTGTTTTGATCCTAATACCACTTTTCTCATCAGACACTATTTATGAAGTTTCCAGCACACATTTAAGCATCACCAAGAGTTTATAGACATGTGTCAGCAGCACACTGTTTCCCTGAGTTTCCGTCCAGCTGCATTCAATGTTTCTGCTGGCCTGCATTCCTGATTATAAAGGAGAAGCTAAGACTTCCAAGGAAGAACAGAGTCAAACCACCAGGCCTTTCCTGGTTTCAAAAGAATCTTGTTCCTTTCTCTTCCTTCTTCAACACAAAACATTTCTCTCTATTGATTTGCTATTGAACAAAACTTCCATGAGTTCATGAGTTATTACTATGTTACAGACCCTCTTGGAAAAATCATGCCTTTCGTTATGGATCTCACAATTAAATGGAGAAAATAACATTAAAATAAATAATCACACAAACAAATATTTCCAAACTGAGAAGGACTTTGAGGAAAAACTATAGGGCACTGTGAGTGGGTGTAAGGCAGGAAATGTTTGATTGGGAGGGTGCCTAAAAGGAAGGTTGCCTAAGGGTACAACATTTAAGCAGAGATCAAAAGAACATTTCTCAAGCATTTGATCGTAAAACAAAAACAGTCTTCAGCCTGAAATTCCATGGCATTTCTACCTAGAAATACTTGATCGTTAATATCTTTTGCACTAACTATAAACCAAAGTGAAAGTAATCACCAAAGTAGAGCAACAGTCCTCCCGGTTGCTGATATGGGGAATTAGGTTCTCTCTTAATGATGCCATAGCCAGAAGTGGTTGGCAGAAATTTCCCAGCCTTCCCACAAATTTATCTAGAGTTTTCACAATTCTGATGAAATAGAATAATCAAAGAAGAAAGAGGTAAGGTTTCAGGGAGGTTTCAGTGACATTCTTCACCCCCAAAGTGCAGAAGTGAGCTATTTACTTCAGATCAATTTAACTGGTGTCAGAATCAAGGAAGTGAGGTGGCAGATTAGGTAGTTCCTTACATAAGGTGTTACCAAGAAGAGAGGGATTCATTCGGTTTATCTGGAGCTCCATCCCTGCATAAAGCCCCATCTCTGAGAGTTAAGGGGTGTGTCTGGAGAGAGACTTCCTTTCTGAGAAATTAACATCATAGAATGAGAAAATCATACAAGGTCAGGGAGAACAAGGCTCCCAGTTGCAGTCACTAAAAGCTAAGGAGGCTGTGCACTTACACGTGGGTTATGCCCATGGAAGATGAAAACCAAGTACAAGTTTTTAGAGAGTTTAATGTAGTTGAGAAAATATCACACAAAGATATAGACAGAGATGAGGGGGAGAAGGAGAGAGATGGGGAGAGAGAGATTAATACAGCTAGGGTATGGATCAGATTTAAATCATAAATACCATAGAAGAGCACAAAAAAGTACTAGAATAGAAAAGACTTCATGATAACATTTAACCTTTACTAGTCATTTATTAAGTGCTTACCAATAACTGCTAACATTTACTAAGAATTAATTGATGCTTTAGACATTTTGCTAGTGTTTAACATGGCATCTCACAGAGATAATGAAAAAGGCATTTGCGAATGATGAAGAAATTAAGCCAAGAAAAAGCAAGAAACTTGGCTGTTTCCTGCCCAGCATGTGACAGAGTAAAGAGTGAAAACTGAGGTCTATCTTACCCATAATAAGCTCTCCATATTTGTAGAATCTGGTGGAACAGACTAAAATGTTTCCATGACTCTCAAGACAAGTAAACTTTCCTCATTTATCATTGTAACTGTTATAAAGAAAGATATTATCTGAACAAAGCTGGGACTCAACCCACGCTATCTGATACCAAAGCCTGTGCTTTTAGTTTTCATGTTATTCTGTCTTTATAGGGAGAGAGAACCATTAATACTTAAATGTGCAGAAGACACAGGGAGTTCATTATTTCATTTATTTACTCATTCAACACATTTCTATGCCTGGAACAGTTCACAGAGCTTGAGGCACAACATTTGAACAAACTTCCATACAGTCCTTTTTTCATGTACCTTATATTCTGTTAATGGCAACAGAAAGTGAATATAAATAAATATAACCAAATTACATAAATCAGTAAACGACATCTCAGTGCGTAATGTGTCCTAGAAGATAAATAAAACTGGATAAAGGAATGACAAGAGTCAGGGGCAAAGACATGATGGTGCCATTTTAAATACTGTAGTGACAGAAAGCCTTAATAATATCACAGGAAGGACAACTACCAGAGCATGGCAGGCAGAGAGAGAGTCTGGTAAACATGGCAGTTGTTCCAGGCAGGCCCATAGCGGTTGGTATTCTAACTCCTTTATTCCCCCACCTGGAACTCTAAGGACGACATTCCTCCACCTCTTGAAACTGGGAGGGGGCCCAGTTGAACGCACCAGGAGGTTCCTTTTCTAAAGATACCCCGTCCTTTGAACTCCTAGCTAAGCAAGTTGTCACCACTCCCCAGACTTGCTGGGAAATTCTCACTTGAAGATTTCAAGATGCTTTTCACACTCCTGTCCACAGTCGCGTCACATTGTTGGAGGCTTCCTATACGCGCTCCCTGCTGGACTTTCCCCTCCTCTTCCTCCTCCTTTTCTTTCTCCTTTCTCTTCCTTCTGCTTCTTACTCTTTTTCTTCTTTTCTATTATTTCTGCTTTGAGACCACTTTGATGATCTGATAAAAGCTGTACACTCTCTACCTCACCCCCCAAAAATCATGTGCCCTAGAAATTATGCATATTACCTATTCTTAAAACTATCCATGATATGCCCCAGAGTCTATGCACCTTAAGTTAAGAATCCCTATTTCAGAGCTCCTTTTGAGGCAGACTTAAGCCATTCTCACTCCCAGGAAGAAAGCCCTGCTGTTTCTGCAAAGTCATTGTAATTTAGTAAAAAGTCATAAGCGCGGGGAATTCTCAGTGCTATGGAGATGAAGAAAAATGAATTCCAACCGATATCTCTCATAGTCACATAGTCAGATGCCTGGCAACTCTGTAATCACAACTAGAAACTAGGAATCCAGAAGACAGGAATAAGCTAGACAAGTGGATTAGTTAGTAAAATACCTCATCTTGGGAGCTTTTCTAGTTTTTAGCTTCCCTTTCCTAGGTCACCTATCCCCATAAGATAAAAATGTGAGTGTAGCTTGCTTTGGGTTTGTATCTTGACAACCTCATATACAAAGGAAAAAAAAGAGGGCTTTGCTTCCTGCTCCTGCTTCAAAAATGTCAGGGAAGGACTTTTCATTCTCCAGTTTAAGTCAAATGTCTATCTCTGGCCCATGCTCTGAGGCCAGAGAGGTGGGATTCTGTGATTAAAAACAGGAAAGAGATTTTTCCTAAGGTGGGGCACAATGACCAGAAGAAGAACAGTAGATGGACAATGAAGAGTATTGACAAAGTTAATCATTTCCTGCCATGACCTGCACAGTGTGCTTTACACCTGTCACTCACTCTGTAAGTAGTAGTTGACGAGGTGGCTTGAGGCCAAAGTTTGGGGAGCCTTGAAATCCAGAGTAAGCAGTTTAAAAATGCACGGCATGTGTAACCTGCAATAGTGATAATAATGTACTGGTACTGGAGAACCCACACAGATGTGAAGGCAAGAGTTACGTAATGAAAGTGATGCCCCAGTTGTTTGGGTCAAGGTTGTCGTCACCGATTTTTGGACTGAATGATGGGCAAAGCCCAGAGTATTCAAACTCTACTAGGATTTCAAAGTTGACTCATCAAACTCCTCTGTTTCTTTAACCTATGAAGAGTCCTCCCTTTCCTGGTCGTTAATCCTGAGTCATGAAAGGAATAATGGGAGTGCTGGACTAAGCAGTATTTGGAAAAACATCACCTGCTAACTCTAGGGCTCACCTACCTGCTCACAGGAAAGACAAACATTTCCTTCTGGCTGCTAAGTGCAGGCTTCAAAGTAAATGTGAAAGCAGTGAGTACATTCTGTTATTTTCTCTCTTAACAAGGCTTGATGAAAGCAATCTCCACAGAGGCTGCCTAATTGGGCGGGGAGCTCATCTCTGAGCACAAGGCCCTGAGAGCCAGTTCGTACATTTTGTCTGAAGGCTCCCCTCCTCCAACGGAAGTGGGAGTGGTTTCACCTGCAGTGCCCCCATTTCACACACTGCCAGGGTGCTCCAGGGGACCCCCGTCAAGTGGTTATGTTGAGTGAGTTCAGAACAACTGGCTCCCTACTGTACTTCACAGCACAAACTCTTAGGTTTCCTAATTATCCTGCAGGGGTGTGTACACTGTTCACTTACTGCTCCTGAAAATATGCGAGGTTTTGCTTCCTGCTGCCAAAATACCCTGAGAAACCAATATCAGTAATTGTAGCCCCTCTGGGCCATGTGAGGGAGCTCCAGAGGACAGACACTTCCTGTGCACCCTAACTCCCCCCCACACACACACACACATGAGCACTCCCTGCTGTATTTTGCAGGAAGGACACTGACAACTGTCGAGCTAATTAATTGTCTTGAGTAACTGAGTTCTAGATTCAGCTCAGCCAGGCAGTTCACCCCTGTCCTCTGCACAGCAAACGCCTCCTCTGCCTTCCTCAGCACTCGAAATATCCCAGGTCCTGCCATACCTGACTGGCCAGCACAGCTGTTAATGAAGGCCTGCACTAGGGAAGCTAAGAATAGTAATAATGCCTAAAAGATATATGACAGCTTTTATGCCAAATGTTTTATAGAAATACCTAATTTTAGGTCCAAAACAACTCTATAACTCCCTTTCTTTGAATGGAGCCTAAGGCTTAGAGGGTTTATATAACTTTACTCATTGTTAACATGGCTAACAGGAAGCAAAGCTGCTGTCTCACAACTGGAGCAGAAGAAGGCAGTGCGCATCTATGCAGCCCTACGAACTCTTCCCAGAATCTCAGAGCATACACATGCTGCCAAAATCCCTTCTGAGGCTCCAGTGTCCCTCAGTATCCTATCAAGTGGCCTTCCTCAAGGTCTGCACACTTGCATCTATTGTTAAGTCTCTAAAAATTGTTGTTACAGTTTGTGTCTGCATGTCCCCTCAAAGCCTCATGCAGTCATGGGGCGGGCTTCTAGATTTATGACTGATCCCGTGCTGGGACTATGGGTGTGGGAGCTACACCCGCCCTGGGTGGACAGTTTACGTAGGTAAGGGAGAGGATGAGGCTGCTTGCCACACTCCTCCATTTTGCTCTTGTTGCTTTTGTTGTTTTTCTACTGCCATGAATGGTTGCCCTGTGCCATGTGCCATTCTGCCTTGGAGCCACCTGAGTATGGACTAAAACCTCCACAGACTGTGAGCTCAATAAACCTTTCCTTCCTTAATACCAGGCATCAGGTATTTTGTCTTAGCAATGGGAGAGAGAAAAGTAACCAAGACAATTCTAATTCTCCAGGGTATCACAGTTGCATTTCCACCAGGCTATACATCACTTTGTACAGAAGTTATTGTCAATGGTGAACATATCTACCAAGCCATAGTGGACAATTTGGAGGCATGGAACAAGGAGACAGGCATCTTTCAATACATTACAGGCCTTTGTGTCCATACTGAAAATTGGATTCTAGGCAGCAGGAATGTAGGGGCATAAACCTTTTAGGGACCTGAAATTCAGAGCACCTGGATCTCCCATTCATGAACCCTGCACACTGAATGCCAGTTCTTTCTCTATAGAATAGGGGCCTTGGGGGTTATATGCACCAGGGACCCACTAAGGAAAGAGACCCAGGAGGAAGTAGATATTAAAGATTCATTGCAAGGCACTGGCTGATCCCATTGCAAAGCCTGGCTGAGCAAGTCTGAAATCCTTAGGATGAGTCGCCAAGAAGAGCAAGCTAGAACTCCTGGACACAGGCCAAGCCACAATCCCATGTGGAATTTATTTTTCTTCTACTTCAGTGCTGCCGTCCAAGCCTTTTAACTGACTGAATCATGCCCACTCCTTATCCAGAATAATCCCTTTTCTTAGAGTCAACTGATTATTCATATCAATCACGTCTACACAATGGTTTCACAGCAACAGCGAGGTCAGTGTTGGATTGAATAACTCAGGATTCCAGCCTACCCCAGCTGACACTGATCACCTCAGACTTCGCAGTGTCTCCGTTTCCCTTACAGCTTTTGAGCTGTGGTTTTCATGTCGACCACCCTGAACAACAATATGTTGTTTTAAGAGTTGATCTGGAGGTACAGAGAGATCAAAAGCAGTATCGCTGAGCCAAGGTTACTAGGTCAGTAGGGCACTCACTTGAGGGACAAGATGCAAATGTGTGGGTCTGACAGCAGCCAGGCCTCCCCCACTGCCAATTCACTGCTAAACAGCCAATTTTTCTCAAAATCTCGCTGGCAAATTACTCATTCACTGCAATAAAAAGCAGACAAGGACTGCTAAGGAGTCAGTTACAGTGATACTTCAGCTGTCGAGCTCAATTCACGCCAAATTCGAGTTCAAACACCAAAAGGCTCAAGAACGAAACATCATTTTTCCATAAGAGATAGTGGAAAACCAAATAACTGGTTCTGAAGCCCCAAAATTACACTTAGAAACTCACTTTTCTAGGACTTTAACCAATTTCACAATGATTTCTTTAACTCTACAGTGGTTCTCACAGTTTTCCTCTTAGCTTTACTGCTGGCACCACTAACTTTCCTACAATACTTTACACAAATAAAATGCAGAAAAAGCACACTGATGAATGTTTCAAGGCAGTAACACAAGCACTGCATGTGGTGGTGCAAAGGCAGCACTTAGACGGCAGCATCGCCCCCTTGTGTCCTTTGTGCCCACCCTGAGACTTGATGTGCAACTCACTCTTGGCCAGTACAGGCTTTTTCAAGTTGGTTTGGTTCAACTATTCAGAAAAGTCACACACACTGAGTACATTTTTTTACAAGCTTTGCTGTTCAAGTAGTGAAATTCGAGCTTAGAACTGTTCCACAACTGAGATGTAGCTGTAATTGCTAGATTTTTCTTTAAATGGAGGATAAAACACAACATTAGTGCAGGACCACTGTGATTTCTAACATTTGTCCAGAAATTAGCATCACAGAATTTGTAAGCAAGAAAGGATTTTAGAGCCAATCTTGTCTTACTCACATGTTACAGATGAAGGGGCTTGATCTGTGCATGGCTGCTTTGAGAAGCTCCTCAAAACCGCAGCGAGAAAAGATGAAGTATTGTGATTGCAGGCCAGACTTCTTTGGACCACATCTGCCTCCAGCAAGCAAAGGAAACATTTACAGACCTAAAATGCAAGTCTTCTACCTCCTCAGCAAAGCCTGCAGGCAAGCTTTTTACTGCTGGCATTTACTCTGACAGGTATCAGTAACTACAAAAGGGTACACTGTTAACACAAGATGACAAATTCTAAAATTGGCTTGTTTTCACAACTGTCACTTTTTAAGGGGTGAATGACCTTTCTCTGGTTCTTTAAAAACCTCTGGGTTTCTGCCAGTCAGCACCCCCCTACTTCTTCCCACAGTCACTTGCTATGAAAATGTCATTATTCTATTTTGAAGAGGTTGGAGAGGTTGCACTTCTTTTGTAATGACTGCTTTTTGGAAGAGTAAAAAAAATCATAAAAGCCAAGAGTGGAAAAGCTTTCAAGGATCCATCAAGTCCCACCATGCACCAGAAGAATAAAAAGTAGAAAATGCAGTGTCAAACCTGTGTGAAGATGGAATCTCCATTCCCTGTGTGAGATCTTCTGTGGTTCTGTTTTGACTCAGAGCTGAGAGAAATATTTTGCCCATTTTCAAGGATTTCTGTACCCTGGCACTCTTTGTCTGAGAAACCACCCAATCTGAGGGATAAAAACACTCCCCTACACCCAGCTGCAAATTCTCTCTTCCAAACCCTGCCTGTTAGGAATCTTTGTAGTAAGAAACAAAACATGGCAGAAAGATTAAGCAAAAAAGGAAATAACTTGTGAGTTTAAATTTCAAAAATCCTAAATAAGGTGACTACATATTCTCTTTGTGACAGTTTTGCTCTAAGGATTAATAATCATTACTACAAGAATCAGTAACCGAAAATATTTTCTTTTTCCCTAGGATAAGACCCAGAAAGAAGCTGGATGTGGCGGCATACACTTGTAATCCCAGCTTTTGGCTGAGGCAAGAGGATTTCTAGGAACTTGAGGCCAGCCTGAGCTATACAGCAAGGCCCTGTCTCCAAAAAACTAAAATTTTAAAACACAGAATGAAGGACAAAGAGCAAGGGGCAGAGAGATGCTCCCGTTGTACCTCCTAACTCCAGAAGCTCAGCATTTATTATCACTGGCCTATTTAACTGGGGTAGAAACAAGGTAATCAGCTTGCCAAGGGTGAAGAAAGACTGGTTGGCTTTTGTTTATTTCTGAATGCTTGTATCACACCTTTCATTTAAGTTTTCCCACAGTCTGCCTTCTAGGTAATAAGCCAGTTACTGGAGAGGGACATGCTGTGTGGCTGCAGGCTCTCTCGGAGCCAGGATACTGGTACAGCTCCTGCCCTGTCGGGACCTTTCATCCTCCTGGCTGTGGTGTCCCCAGCAGAGCTGTCTTCTTGGAGGGAGAAGGTCATAGAGAACAGTAGCTAAAAGCATGGTACCCAGCAGCCACACCCCCTGATTGGAGCTTGTGCCCCAACTCCCTACCCCTGCTAGGCATGTGGCTTGTGCGGATTACTTAACCATGGCCTCCTTAATTTTGTATGTGTGAAATGGAAATAATGAGGGAGCTGCGTGAAATCTAAATAACATGATGAATGCAAAGCGCATAGAAGCATTCATAACCATTGGCCATCACTGTGGGTCAGAGATTCCTCACCTTCGTCAAACCATAGCATGCATGTCAGAGAAGAGTCACCGTTTCCCCAGGGCACTGGGAAAGACGAGGCTACTTGTAAACATAAAGGGAGCCTGACATCCCTAACACCTGCAACCCACTTAGTTCCAGCGAAAAAATCCTCCTCTCCACCCTGGATTTGTAGGTCATTTTGCACACATTAGCCCTCAGTGTTCAGCCAGCACAGAAGAGAGGAAGAGACCTTCCTCATAAGCAGTTACAAACCACTGTCTTTCCTACCAGGATAAATAGGATTCTCTTTCAGTATATTTACCCACACCTCTATTTACCACATGTCCATTTCCAGACATGGAGCTGTCACCAGGTCTTACGATTAGAAGCAAAAAGGTAAGGGACCGTCCTAAACTGCAGGACGGCCATCACACAGATCACAAACGGGGCCCTGGCCCAGGGAGAGGCTGAGCCCAGGAGCGGGACCCGAGGACCAGGCAAACAGCAGGGCTCCTCTGTGCTCTTCATTCTGGCCCTCTCTACCAAGTGCAGCGCCTCTCTTCTGACCAGCTTTCTTAGCACCTCAGTCACTTAAAATACACGGCTGTCCTTCTAGTCTCAGGGTCATGGGACAAAGTTGCAACTGTCTCTTGTTTCCAACTTCAGAGTTCTTAAGGGAGAAACTCATTGAACTAGATGGGCTCCATTAGCCTCTCTGATGTACTCAGCAAAACCATGGCACCAGGTGAGGCAAGTACAGGAAACGTTTGTAGGACACAGTACAAGCATGTGAGAAAAAAAGGATGACATAGATGGACCAAAGAGCTGAGTTTATTACAGTGACTCTCTGATCATCAGGCCCAAAATTCTTGCTACAAGTCACTCCTTTAATTAGCAGTCTAAAGACTCGCACTAAAGTACACAGGTTTTCCAGCAGTAGTGTAAGACCCTGAGACACCATCAGTCATTAACATTTAAAAGTGAATATGTGTCTCTAACACGGAGCAGACTTTTTCACAGAGATGGGGGCATGGGTAGCTGTGGGGTGAAAGTTTTTTATGTAGGGAGCAGTTCTCCAGTGCAGAAGTATTACTGGAGAAGGAAACTATTTTCTATACACATAAAGAAGCTGGTAGATAGAAAATAAAGCAAGGGGAAGGGAGATGGCAAAGAGAAAAGGACTCAAAACAAACATGTAAACCTACATAACGATTTTGTGCATAGGTGGAGCTGTCCAAGGGCCATCACTTAAAAAGCTGTTTTAAAACCAGCATTAACCAGTAACCCCAGCTGTCTCCCAGAAAATGGGATAAAATGAAAAATCAGAGCTCGGTAGAGGGTAAAATTGTTCTGCCCTGCACAAAAGAGGATTTAGCTATAGAACTATAATTTCCAAATGAAAAACTAGAACACAGTTTGACAAAGAATTCTTTTGCCATTTCAGAGTGAATGAGGCAGTTTGAAGGATATACTTTGGATATGCAAATATAGGTAGTTACTAGATATTTCAGTGGTGTATGCGAGAAGAAATAAATTGGATACATAGAAGATAGCATCAATTCAAGAGCTGGAAAGGGAATATTGAACCTGCTTTCAATTTTAAGGAGCAATATTACAAACAGCAATGCATTAAGCCAGAGAAAGTTTTCCAAAGACTGACAAAGATTACCTTTCTGTGGAACTGTAATTCACCTCAAAATATTAGTCAACAAGCTGATATTAATTAAGAGGTCACAGGGTGTTTTCCAGCAGTGTTCTTTCTTTTCACTACAATTAAACAATTACCTTGACGTATAATTGGTTAAATCAATTGCTTTCAACTTTGCCTCGGTCTCTAACATCTCTCAACCCAGTAGCACACAAGAGGTAACACCGTCTCATTTTCTCACCTCCTTTAAAAAATTAGCTACATAAAAATTTAAAATAAAAACTTCTTGGTTCAACAACCTTGATGAACTCACTTCAACACTTAACCTTTGCCCAGAACTCATAATATTCACTATATCCATTAAGACTGGAATGCAAATAACAGCAAACAACCATCTACCAACTTCACAGTCAAGTCAGGGGTGTAATGGGCCACTGAGCTGTCTCAAGGAAGCCAATGGCTTCAGTAGGCTTCAAAGTTGTACAGAGTGATTCTGTTGCCATGTCCTGTGTACCTGTCTTTCTGCAACTGTTTCCCCACTACAGGTGGAAGATGGACATGCTACAGCTTTTGCGTCTACATTCAAAAGGTCTGCCAACATTAAACTCAAATATCTTAATCTTATTTCCAAATTTCTAGGAGAGGGAACCTGATTAACCCAGCTTGAATCAACTCTGGCTC
The DNA here is from genome assembly GCA_004027595.1 of Dinomys branickii. Taxonomy (NCBI): domain Eukaryota; kingdom Metazoa; phylum Chordata; class Mammalia; order Rodentia; family Dinomyidae; genus Dinomys; species Dinomys branickii. The sequence continues at coordinate 3,098 of PVLD010011072.1, read as the reverse complement.
AGCCATGTGGCCACACCTCACTTTGCCTACCTCCTTAGAAATACTAGCACCTGGCCATATTTTGTGTTGTTGCCTCCTCTGATCTTTTCCCATCTGCCTGATCACATTGTTTTATATATTCCAAAAACATCTCAAGGTGAGACTTTGGGGCAGGGAAGGGGCCTGGCCTGGGGGCACCATCTGAGTAGCCCTTTGAGCAGAACTCTTGTCAGGTGAGGCCTACCTGTGCAATCCACCCTGTGCCTTCAGGCAGGGAAGAAGTTCAGACAGGGAGGGCCCAAACATGTTGGTGGGTGAGGCCTGCAATGTGGAGAAAGCCTCAGGCTCTGTGGTCCTCTAAGTTAGGAGGTGAGACATGCTTCCCCATGACCAGCTGCTACCTGAGGATCCCAGAGAAGCAGCCCCTGCCTAGCCACCATTGACTTCGAGGCTGAGGCCCACACACTTCCCATCCATGGCCTGGAGACACTGGCACCGAAGGCCAGCATTCCACCACCATCATAGGTATGGTCCAAACCAGGCACCCCAGCAACTGAATGGGGTTGCTGGGGCCAGTGGTCCAGGATCTGCTACCATCATGGGATAAGTTTGATATCCAGGTAAACTAGGGTCCTTAGAGTCCTTCGTGAGCTGCCTGGGTAGCTTGTATCTCAGCATTTGTCATCTGACATGTACAATGACAAAACATAGGAGCAAAATGCACTTTCAAAACTCAACTCCACCCAGAACAAGTACAGGAGACAATAACATAGGAGAACTAGGAAGCCATATACCTGAAATTTCTGAAATGACCACATCTGAAGTAAAGAAACAAGTCCATCAGGCCAGAGAAGAGATCAAATCAGACATAATCTCTCAGGGAAAAAGTGAAATGAAAATAATAATGAAAGAAATGCTTCACACATATAGAGACAAAACATAAAAAAATAGGTGAACATAGGTAAAAAATGGAAATGTTATATGAGCAACTTAGGAATGAATTAGAGCACATGAGACAGACTCAAAGAGATTTCCAGGAAAGGAAAACTTCCACTGAAAGCTTTCAAAACCGCTTCAGTGAAGCTGAAGATAGAATTTCAGATCTTGAAGACAGCATGGGAGCTAATGAGCATGAAAGGAAGGATCTCACAAAGTCATCAAGAATCCAAGAAAAATCAATCCAACAGCTGCAAGATGAGGCAAAAGGAAATAATATTCGAGTTATAGGAGTTAGTGAAACAGCAGGAGACAACACAAATGATATAAAAAGAATATTTCCTGAAATAATAGCAGAAAATTTCCCAAACATGGTAAAAGATACTGAAGTTCAGTTAATCGAGGCATATAGAACCCCAACGAGCCATAACCCAAACAAAACCAAACATAGACATATAATAGTCAAGATCCCAGACATCCAGCAAAAGAACACAATATTAAAAGCTGCTAGAGAAAAGAAACAGATCGCCTATAAAGGAAAGCTCATCAAAATCACAGCAGACTTCTCAACGGAAACCATGAAATCAAGAAGAGCTTGGAGCGAGATATTACAGATTCTGAGACAAAACAACTTCCAACCCAGACTGATGGATCCTGCAAAACTATCCTTCAAATTCAATGGAGAAATAAAATATTTCCATGACAAAGAACAACTGAAGAACTTCATGAGTGCCAAACCAGCACTGCAAACAGCACTAAAAGATATTCTAGACAGAGAAAAAAGAGACCACAATCCCAAGAACAACGATAGAAATAATCTCATAAACAGAACAAGTAAGGAAACAGTCAACAAAAGAAGGAAAACAACAACAAGTAAATAACATGACTAGAATAAGCCAACATATAACCATGATAACCATTAATGAAAATGGCCTCAATTCACAAGTCAAAAGGAAAAGATTGGAAGACTGGATTAAGGAACACAATCCAATGATATGCTGTATACAGGAAACACATTTTACTCAAAAGGAAATCCACAGGTTGAAAGTTAAAGGCTGGAAAACAATTCTCCATGCAACAGGTCCCCATAAAAAAGCAGGGGTAGCTGTTACATTTGCAGACAATGTAAACTTCAAACCAAAAACAATCAAAAGAGATAAAGAAGGCCATTACATACTAGCTAGGGGAAAGCTGCAAGATGAAGAGGTAACAATCCTAAACATTTATGCAGCAAACCATGGAGCACCTAACTTTGCAAGTCAAATCTTAACAGACATGAAAAATCAAATAACTAATAACACTATTGTAATAGGGGACCTAAATACCCCTCTGACGCAAAGAGACAGATCAACTGGACAGAAACTCAGCAAAGAAATAACAGACCTGAACCAAAAGTTTGAACAAATGGACTTAGTAGATGTATACAGAGTGTTCCACCACACAACATCAGAATACACATTTTTCTCAGCTTCACATGGGTCTTTCTCTAAAACAGACCACATTATAGCCCATAGAGCATATCTACCTAAATGCAAAAGAATTCAAATTATCCCATGCATATTATAGGACCACAGTGCAATAAAATTGGAAATTAATGACAAAGGGAACTCCAAAAACTCCATAAACATGGAGAAATTAGATGACAACCTCCTGAACAACAGATGGGTCACACAAGAAATTAAAGAAGAAATTTAAAAATACCTACAAACAAATGAAAATGCAAATACAACCTACCGGAATCTGTGGGATGCAATGAAAGGAGTTCTCAGAGGGACATTTATACTGATGAACTCACATATAAGGAAAACAGAAAGAGAGCAAATAAATAGCCTAATGCTACACCTCAAACTTTTAGAAAAAGAAGAACAAGTCAAGTCCAAAGCCCAAAGAAGGGAGGAGATTATAAAGCTCAGGGCAGAAATTAATGCAATTGAGATGAAGAAAACACTACAAAAAATAAGTGAATCAAAGAGTTGGTTCTTTCCAAAAATGTATGTATGTATGTATAGAGGAATATTCACGAATATACATATGTGCAGGAGGGCTAACATGGTTCTACTATTGTATTATATCACTTAATGCTAAGCAATAATCGAAGACAGGAAATTAGATTAATAGTGTATATCTGTATGTGTTAGCCTGAACACACACTTCGAAGATAACAATATGTAAAGCAGCAACAA
>PVLD010011071.1:0-67174 GCA_004027595.1 Dinomys branickii | reverse complement strand
CTCCCCCCCCTCCTCTCCTCTCTAAAAGCCCAGCTCCTGCAGAGCCCACAGGAGGAAGGAGGACAGCAGGAGGGAGGGCGGCAAAGGCCGGAAGCACAGTGGAGCCAGAGAGAGAGCTGGTGGAACTCTCTGTCTCCTAACAGGCTACCTTTAGGGTTGGTAGGTGGCTCTGCGCTAGGGAGATTCAGGCTCTGGTGGCCACCATAAGGAAACATCACAACTGAGTGGCTTTGGTTAACCAACGTTCACTCTCTCCTGGCCTGGAGGCTAGAAACTCAGGTCCGGGTGAAGGCAGGGCCCCCTCAGGTTGCACAGGAATCTACTCCAGGCCTCTCCTACTGCCCACCATGCAGAACCCTGGTGCTCTAGGTGTGGAGATACATCTTTGCTTCCTCTGCCTCCTCTGGGCCTCTGTTCTCCATGGCAGTGAGCTGCTGGGACATAGCCATAGGGTCAGAAGACTGTGACTTCCCACTACAACCTGTCCACATCCCAGTCTATGGATATGGGAACCTGTTGTGCTGATCACCTTTCCATTGCTGAGAGACACCTGCACATTAAAGGGGAGTTGTGTGACTTACCTCACAGTTTCAGAGGGTTCAGTCTGTGGAAGACTGGCTCGCCGAAGGGTGAGGGGTACCCAGTGACCCACTTTCCCTAGTCAGACCCTGCTTCCCGTGGCACATTCAGCCATGAATTCACCCTTGGTTGAATCTACTGGTGGGCATAGCACCCCATGGTCCAGTCACTTTCCCAGAGCCCTGCCTCTGAACACATGGCCAAACACAGACATGTGGGGACCAGTTTAGATGCAGACGATAGCATGCTTCTAGCTAAGCCTCTTCTGCAGTCAGGGCAGTGGGCTTAGGTAACATTTCCCCAGTGCCAGCATCTGGCTGTTCAGTGAGCTTTGTCAGGGAGAAGCTCCTTCCCTGCACTGAGCTACACTGGACTGAGAAGCCGTCACTCTGGGCTCAGGGATTTCCAGTTAGCTGCACCCCTAAGGACCCAGTGGCTCCTCCTTGAAATACAGGTAGACTGCACTGAACCCTCTCTGAATTCCTAAGCTCAGGGAGACATTGAACTCGAGGTCTGGCATCCAGAGTGGTGTAAGTGGTGACAACTCCCAGGTCGGCCCTGGAGTTGGGACGGCTGGCAGCAACAGCACCAGCTGCCTAGTGCTCACATCTCCAAGCCCACCCCTGAGGCAGAGGAGTGATCCACCCGCGCCCCCATGAGCGGGTGTCCCAGAAGCCGCCCTGGAACAGCTGGAGTTGCGGCCAACCCATCCCTGGCTTCTGAAGAAATCCCACAGCGTGGCACCTGGCCTGAGCATTAGACCCTCTGGATGTTTCCATGCCTCTGACCCATCCCCTCTGGCCTGGGTTCAGGATGAGTCAGGGGAGGAGGCTCCGAAGAGGGCTGGTGTGTGGCTAGATTTCTGGGGAAGCACACACAGGCCAGGAGGACTGGAGACTGTGTAGGAGGCTCTGAGAGGGTCTGTGACAACACTACAACAAACAGGCAAAGCAGCCCCAGCCGGCCTCTGCAGTGAGCGGGGCCTGGCTCTCCCGGCCCCCACCCCATAGCTGCAGGCCAAGCTGCCCCCTGACCCATCCGTCATTCCTGCCAGACATGGAGTCTGCACCATCAGTGGTCATTCCAGGAGGGGCCTGTGTGCAGGGGTGGAGACGGGGCACGCTGGTCACGGATGATGAAGTGCTTGCGAGGCCTGGGGACAGTACCCATAAATCTTTCCCATCTAAGGGCCTTGGATTCCTTTTTTCTGGAAAAAAAGCATTACCCATAAAATGGCCTGTCTCAAGTCTGGTAAGTTTACATGAGCATCAGGGTAAGCCCCTGAGACTCCCCAGGAAGCGCACTAGGTGGGAACCCTGTTTCCTTATCCAGGAGGACTGCAGAGAGCCGCTGTGAACCCCGCCAGGACCCCTGCAGTCAGCGATCTCCAGACACCCATACCTGCGCCTTCTCTCCTCTACAGCCTTCAACAGCTCCCAGCTGTTCTGAGATGTTCCCCACATAGCCACGGCATGGTGCTCTCGCTAGACTCGTGCTGTGTTAGCCGTGTTTTGTGGTTTTTGTGACAAAAAATACCCAAGACAAACAACTGAAAGGATGAAAGACTTGTTTTGGCCCGCAGGTTTAGAGATTCTAGTCCATGGTCAGCTGGCTCCGGTGCTCTGGGCCTGTGGCCAGTGAAAGGGAGGGAGAAGGAAAACTGCTCCCGTCATGGTGGTCAGGAAGTAGAGAGGGAACAGGACGGGATAGGGATGTTGTTGTCCTCAAGATCACACCTCCGTGACCCCCTCCCGTCAACAAGGCCCTACCTCCTTCAACCCACTCAGCTATGAACTCCCTGGTGAGGTCCACACCGCCACGATCCGATCTCTTCCCCAAAATCCATCACCTGGCCTTTGGGGGCCTTTTAGATCCAAATCATAACAATCGCTAACCTTTCTCATATCTCACACAGGAAGTAACAATAAGTGTGTCCCACTGGGATGGGTGGCCCAGGGAATAGGCTAGCAGAGGAGTCTGGTGGATGGCTCTGCCCACCCCACCACAGAGGAGGTTCTCAGTCCTCGAGAAACTCATTAGGCACGTTCCCGACACACGCAGAATGCCACAGTTGCTGTTTCCAATACTGAGAATGTGATTCTATTCATCTTCTGTGTGTGTGTGTGTGTGTGTGTGTGTGTGTGTGTGTGTGCGTGTGTGCGCGCGTGTGCACACATATAACATACAGGGGCATTCCTTTAGTTAGACAGCTCTTCACCCTTTGGATTTTGATCCAAACACCTCTTGGGAGAACATTTTTCCACCCCTTCAACTTGTTTGGTGTGCCTTTGTGTACCCTAAAATCACACTACTATCTTTTTTTACAGCACCTTCCACAAGCTAAGAACTAATCATGGACAGGACTTTCATCTCAGGCCCTAGAGAAGGACCTGGTGTGAGACTAGACCTCCTGCTATACAGATCTCTAAATCTAGATGAAGTATTCTAGACAGTTGAATATTACACATGTTGGACAACAAGTAGGACCATGATCCTGGAGGGAGGAGAAATAAACAGCGTGAATTGCAGAGCTGCTAGCTTTTCCTGAGGCAGCCATTCTGTGGACCACTGCACATGGGGTCTGTTTTCCTGTGAAGAACAGTGGCCTTGCTGAATAGGGATTGGGACTGTGAGCCAGTGAGACAGCTGGAGTTTGGGACAGAATACAGTCCAGAAGGGAGCTCCTCAGAAGAGCTTCTGCACTGGCATCTGGTTAGGTTTGTGGCCACGTACTCAAATGCACATGAGAGGACACTGTACAGGTCCCGTGTGAATAGCTGTTAGGGTGATGCAAGCAGAACTGATATTCTGATTAGACAGTGCTAGAAAACACCTCTGAACTGCAAGAATTCAAAGATGGCATTAAACACCCCAAACAATCCATTGGCACACCAGAAGAGCTACACCTTAGATGTAGGGCTAATCTAGCCCTGGAGTGAGAGCTAGTATAACCCTATTTAATAAAGCTAAACAATAAAAACCTAAAAGGATAACAAATTCCAGATATGTCAGTAAATCAGCTGCATGTCAGAGCAAACCTTGAAGATAAACTCTCAACACTACAATTACAATGTCAAGCACACATTAAAAGTGACCAGGCACCTGAATAAGTAGGAAAATGTAACCTATAAAAGAGGGAAGAAAAAAACCAGTAGAAACTGACCTAGATAAGACCAAGGTAATTGAATTAGCAGGAAAAAACTTCACAGTAACTAATACTAATATATTTGAGTAATCAGCCAAAACAGCCACTAAAATGAATAAAAATCTCAATACAGAAGCAAAAGTTTTTATAGCAGAGAATCAACTAGAACTCAGGAACTGAGGAGCATAGTTCCTGAAATGAAGCAGTTCCTGAGTGAGCTTAATAGCGGATTAAAAGCAGCAGGAGAAAAGGGTAGTGAATTACAAGATGGAACAATAAAAAAATTCTCCTCTCTGAAGGACAAAGAGAAAAATGTTTACAAGGCCCTAGTGACCAATGAAAACACACAACGCCTAACACCTGAAGTGAGCCAAAGAAAGAGATTTGAGGACTCATGGTCAGAAATTATCCGCATTCTGTGAAGAACATCAACTTACAGGGTTGGGAATCTTAGCAAACTCCAAGAAGAAGAATCATAAAAAATACTCATAGGCATGTCATGAACTGCTAAGCATCAAAGACAAGGCACAGGCCCCTCAAAGCAGACTCCTTGCAGACAAGGGAATGATAACTCAGGTATTGTCTTTTTTTAAAATTAGAAATGATGGGGGGTGGAAAAGATAGGATTTTTAAAAATCCTTGATCCAAAATTGTGTATCTCGTGAAGAAAATATGCTTTGAAAATGAAAGTGAGAAAAGATATTTTCAGATAAATGCAAATTAGAGAGATTCGTCACACGCACTGTAAGAAATGTTAAGGAAAGTTCTTCAGGATGCAGGAATTGGCTCCAGATGGAAACTCCCGGCTGCAGGAAGGAGTGAAGGCGCTGGGTGGGGTAGATGAGTTGGAGTTCATAAAAGGAGGGCGTTCTGCTCTCTCTTTCTTGCAAAGATGACATCCGCCTCCTGAGATGGTGGCCTGGAAAAGAAATAGCCTTATTCTGGACTGGATCTGCCCAATGCTCTGCCTGGATACTTACACGAGAAAGCTACGGGCCAAGCCACATCAAGAATAACCTGCAAAAGGGCTGACCGTGCTCCTCCCAAATGCCTGGGGCAGGAAACACGGAGAAGCCGGAAGAGCGGACCGGAGTAAAGGAGACTACAGAAGGCTGAGTGTTAAATGGAACCAGCAGTGCTGAGCCATTTCCTAGACCAGGAAAAACAGTTCTGAAGGCCGTCATTGATACAAATCAGCAAGTTTGATTTTACTATAGATTCATACAATTTTACCACTGATTTTGAGAACTGTGCTGTGATCACGTGAGAAACTGCCTTGTTCTCAGAAAACGCACGCAGAAGCACCTAAGGGCAGAGGGCCAGCCACATGGTTCCCACTTAGGCCCAAATGGCTCAGAAACACACCGTGCATGCTGTAGATCTGTGTGAGCATGTGTCAGGGGAAAGACAATTTTGTACTATTTTTGAATTTCTCTATAACTGTAAAATTACAGATTTTTAAAATAACTGCAATAAGGTAATTATGGGACAGTTGTGTAATGCCTGTCTTCTATTATATAGCATGAGCTCACAAGTGCAGGAGTCCACCCCGGGGTGTGCCACACAGTGTGTGTTTGTTAGAGGCCTGAGCTCATGGTGAGGGGTCTGCCTGGCATTCTGGGTAGACCCCAGAGGCATGAGGTCTGGGCCAGCTCAGCTGCCATGTCCAAGAGCTCTGGGGCTCTAGCCCTCTCCATGCCGGTGAGATGAAACCCAGCCCCCCTCCCTCCCCTCCCCTCTCTTTCCCCTTCCCTCTCTCATCCCCCCATCATCTCCCGTGGCGACCGGAGCACTGGATGGCAGAAGGGACACTCACTGTCGCTGCACCATTTGGAGAAAAACTGGTCATAAGTGAACCATCAGCAGATTGCAGCCCTAAAGGTCAGACTAGGAACAGCTTCGGTCCCCAGGATGTTATATGATCCGCAGGGCTGAGCAAGGATGTCACTGCAAGTTGACATGTACAAGTTGTCCTGGACACATCTCCGGCCCTGAGCATGGGTTTTCACATCAGCGGTGGAGCTGGCTCACTTGTGCACCTGCTGTCTCCAGGTGGCCAGGGGCCCCTCCATGCAGAGCCCCTGCTGTCCCCTCCACCTGGAGATTGTCATTAGGCCCCCTGTGCCTGGCTGCAGAGGGAGTCCTCAAAGTCACACATGGAGACCAGGCCAGCTGGACCTTTTCTCTCTCTCAACCCACCCTCTGCTTGTACTTGCTAGAGAGGAGTTTGGCCCAAACACTCAGACGTTCATCCGGGCCAGGTCTATATGGAGTCCTCTCTGCGGGGACTCTGGGTCCTGGCCACACAGCAGTAGTTGCTTCTTCCACCGCATCCCTGTGCACAACGTGGGGAGGGCCCTGAGGACTGCAGAGGACCGCGGCCCAGGTGGGCAAAGGGAGAGCTCCATCTGTGCTTTCCAGAACCTCTGCCACCTCTGGCCATACTGCCTGGCACCACTGGCTTGGGCTTTGGTATCAGAACCCAGTTTCTCTGTGAAGAGCCCCAGCCCCTCCACTGCCTGCCTGCGAGCCGTGTCTCACCTCTTCCCCTTCCACTTGCTCATCTCCAGACCTGTGCACCACATGGCTGTAGGAATTGCACATGATGCCTGACTCTGGGGGATCCTCCATCACTAGTGACAGTAATTAGCACTACATGTATAAATGGCAGAGTTGCTACCTTCCCAATTCTCTCACCACCCTGGCCTTGATGCTATTGCACAGAGGGCAAGAAAGCAGAAAGGGAGAGGGCAGCTGGCTCCCTGGGGAGCGGTCCCTCTGAGTGCTCAGGAAGCCCCATCACCTGTGTCCCAGCTCCTGGCCCCTGGCTGGCAAGGAAGCCAAGCAGAGGAGGCTGCAGGTGGTGCCAAGGTGTGGGGCACAAAGACTTAGCGGGCATTCTCTCTGCTCCTGCCATCTAGGTCGCATACTTTGGGGGTGCCACACCCAGGTCCTCACAGGGCTGGCTCCAGGCCACGTGGCTCTTGGTGATGCAGACCAGTTACCATGGGAGGAGTGAAAAGAGGAGCATCCGGCTCTCTGCTCCCCGGACTCTGCAGTCCGAGGCCTCTGGGGGCCCATGTTCCTGAGGTCACAGGGTACTAAATATGTCAGAGCTGGCTGGGACCTCAGGGGGAGGTGAGATCCCTGCTTGGCCAAGGGGTGGAAGATTCAGTGGGGACTGTTTCGGGCTCCTATGGGGAGAGAAGACTGCAGGGTGAACCTGGGGTTGTCTTCTAGGCCAGGCACATTTGATAGCCCTCAAAGGAAGGATCTGTAAGGAGAAATCTTTCTGCATGGGGACACGGAGCTCAAGTTCAAGGCCGCTGTGGAGAGGATGACATGGGACCGGCCCCAATATAACAGCAGGGAGCAAGGGCACAAGGCAGGCAAGGAGCGGCAGAGAGCTCTCTGCCCGCCCCCGATATACCTTCCCCTCATCTCCAAAGCTGGAGACCAACTACCCTGAACCCCATGGTGTTCCTGCCACCCCCTCCCAGGAGACCTCACTTCGCTGATCCTTAATGCACACATTAGCAGCATCTGGGCTGAAAGGGCACGGACCAGGTCCAAGGTCGGCTGCCCCAGCCTACTGTCAGAGAGCGCCACATGGGGTAGGATAGGGACGATCTCTAAGTGGTGCCCCAAGCCAGGCTGATGGAAGCCATCGTGCTGCCTGCTCCTCCTCTGCCTCCCAGAGAGGCCTTTCGGGAGGGCATGGTCCTAACCAGCCTGTGATAAACGACAGCTATCGATGTCGCCCAGGTACAAAAGCAGTGAGGAAGCAGCAGGATCCATCCCGGGCACAGCGGTCTCTGGAGGCAGAGTCTCGGGGCAGGAAGAGTCCCCGCGGGCCTGGACGGGCGTGATAGGCTGCATCTCCGCGAGGCTTGAGAAAGTTCTCGGGGATACTCTGAGTGACAGGTGAGAGGACACAAGGCTACAAGCTGAACAGACAAGGAAGCAGCGAGACCTGGGGCCTGGCAGGGACTGGTGGTGTCTCAGTGTTGGGGTGCACAGAGGTACCCAGGCAGCCCATGGCCGTCTGGCCCTGTCTGGCCCCACTCTGAGCTACTGCACGGGTTAAGCCAGCCAAGAGCTGGCCTCCCTGGTGCTGGGGGATGTGTGATCACTCAGCTGCCTGGCTCTGGCTGTTACTCAGGGCATAGCCAAGAGAGGGTCCCGGTGTGTGTCTCGGGTGCACACAAGGAACGCGAGTCACCTGTAGCTCATGGCTGCACCCTACCTCCTCTGTGCACACACTCCTTCCACGGTGCGTCCCCAGTTCTGGCGCTGCGCCCGGTGGAGGAGCCCTCTGGGCAGAGCATGTACAGCTCTCTGAGGACACGGCCGAGGCTGCATCAGCCAGCTCCACTGGCAGCCGAACGCCGATGGCCAACACGGTCACCTCTTAATTCCATAGGACCCTATGCCAGGTCTACAGGGACAGACATTAGAAGGTCACACGGGCTGGCTGCACCCTGAGAGAATGCATTGAAACCACCCAGAAGCTGTCAGGCAGTTTTGGGCAGCATGGGCAGCAGTGGCATCCACACACTGGTCCTCCGGGGTTAACGAGTCCACAATGAAGAGCAGCCGGATGGAATGGGAGTCCTGGCAAGTGCTAAAGTGATGCTCTTTCTTGGGCTGCAGCTGGGGGTTTTCCTTTAATCTTAATTAGCTCACAAAAAGCACAGCAAGTGTGATCCCCTGGGAGCAGCGAGGGCCTTATGACAGCTGCTGCTCTCAGACCAAGGTCACTCAGTCTTCACATTCAGCTGGAGCGGCCACTCTCATGTCCTGCAGAGCGTGGACAGGCAGGCGGAGGAGCAGGTGAGGCCCTGGGCTGCAGGAACCCTCTGCACCCAGCCCAGCGGCCACATGACCCCTGCCCGGGCCTCTTCTTACTCCCTGGAAATGTCTGGCTCCAGTTTCTAGGACCCATCAGAGACAACAGCACAGTGGTGCCGCAGTTGCTGGACTATGCATGCTGCAGTCAAAAAAGTGCGTGTAGTGCTGGAGAGGGTAGAGGCTGTGGACTCAAGATTGACCTGTTGTCCTCGTCAGCCCCAGGCCCCTGGACTCTGGGCTGCAGGCTGTGAACCTGGAGGTACACTTTCTAGGAGCTGTGTAATCATTCTTTGGTCCTTATCTTGAACTAACTTGAAACCTTACAAGCAATGACCCAGGGCTTTCACCTTTAGGAACAAACCAAAATGAAATGGGCCTAATCAGGGGAGACGGAGCCGTGGGAGGTACCCACTGTGTGGGTCACGTGAGGAGCAGGGAGTGTGCCTCTAGTTTAGTCACTTTCCCATCGCTGGAACACAAGGCCCAACACCCACAGCCTAAAGGGAGAGAGATGTATTTGGCTCACGATTTTAGTGGGTCCAGTCTATGGTCACTGGCATGGAGGCAGGAACAGAATGGTAGAGGGCCCTGGAGGAGGACACCTGCTCACCTCATGGCATCCAGGAAGCAGAGACAGAGGGAGGAGGTGGGGGAAGAACACACTTTCCAAGTTACCCTGGGCCTCTCCTCCTCCTCATAGCACATTTGGCCATGAACTGATCAATAGACCAGTCCACTCATGAACGTAGCACCTGCAGTCACCAAGCCCGCCATCTTCCCAAAGCCCCACCACTGAACAAAGGAGCCTTTTGGGGAACACTTTAGTTTAAAACCATGAAAAACTCTTGAGCCCTTCCATGCAGAGGTGGGGTACCCTGGTCGCAGCACATTTAGGCAGGGGAATCAAGGGCAGGGGCCAGCAGGAGTGGGAATGTCACGGGACCAATGTCACAGTCACACCTCCCTGATTCAGGAATACTGGAGTGTTTGCAGAGAGGCAGAGTGGCCGGGAAGGTGATGGTGCAGTGCTGCACTGCTGGTGTGGATGGTCACCCACAGGGCTGGAGCAGCGGGGAGCCAGCCACAGCTGTGTACGTGCACAACTGTCCAGCATGGCCCAAGTGTGTGCACTGTTCCACACAGAGCCTGGGGGAGGCCGATGGGGTCACGGTTTCCCCCTTCCTACTTTCTTAATTCCCTGAACAATTTTGGCAGTATGTATACATGCATTTTCTAATGAGGAGAAAGCAATAACACTATTTTTGTTTTTGGTAGCGAATCGAACTCAGGACCTCATGCTTGCCAGGCAGGCTCTGTGCTTCTGAGTTATATACCCTCCTCAATAGCTTTTTTTTTTTTTTTTTTTTGGTCAGTTTGAGACAGAGTATCGCTATACAGTTCAGGTTGGCCTTGAGCTTACTTTGTAGCCTAGTCTGGTCTCAAACTCCCAACAGTCCTGCCTCAGCCTCCTGAGTGCTAGGATTACAGGCATATGGTACCACACCTAGCAATGCTATTTTTTTTTTTTTTGGTATCAGGAGTTGAACTCAGGACTTTGTGTGTGCCAGGTAGGCACTATGCCTCTGGACTATCTCCCCGGCTCAATAATCCTATTTTTAAAGGCTGGCAATGGACACCCCAGAGAATGGGATGCTGAGGCCAGCTGTCAGACAGTAAATTTCCTGGTGTGATAAAAGAGATCTGGTGCAAATGGAACGATTCAGGGACACCCCTGCCTGGACTGACCAACCTGTCACCAAGGGATAGGACCTGAGGAGCCCTTGTAGAAGGGGCACAGGACAGAGAGGAGGTGGACAGAAGGAGGAGGGTGCTGGTTCCCCACGGCTTTGTCACTAACAGAAGGAAAGCAACAGCCCTGGCTTTAACACACATGGAAATACCATGCCTGTGCCAGACAGGGAACAGATACACAGTGTCCCTTTGGAGAAGTGGCAAGTGGAAGGGACACAGTCTGGCTGGAGGGAAGATTCTGCCCTGGGCCTGCAGCAACTGAGGTCTACCGGGACCATGTGCACTGCCCCTTGGAGGGGCAGAGCCAGGCCTGAGCTTGGGCCACCTCTGGGCAGCAGCAGACAGGCACCTGCTCCTCCTCCAGCTGCAAAAGTCAACCCAGAGGGGGCACTGATGTCTTACTACAATTTTCTTGTTTTGCTAAACCCTCATCTCTGCCTCTGAGGAGATCATCTGCCCCTACTCCTGCTGCCCCAGTACAAGGTCTCCCCCAGATGAAATGAGCGGCGGCCCCAGCCTCGTGTGTACTTGATGGATGGGCAAAGCACAGGAGATGACGGCCACCGAGTGGCAGGCGATTGTGGAGAATTAAACAGCCCTCCCCATGTCATCCATCATTAGGACCTCATTCCTTCTCCTGTCTGAGGGTCTCCGGGGGCGCTCCTGCTGGCAATCCATCGTCCATCATTGGGACAGGAGGTCCGGGGGGCACAGGTTTGGTCAATCCAAGAAGATGCCCAAAGCTGGTGCCTGCTCACACGCTTGGAGGCGCCTTTAACAGCAACCATCAGTGTGACTGAATCAGAACCGAAGGAGGCATCTAACACATCAGTAGAGGATGAGGTCCCCCTGGGGCCAGCCATCATTTAAGTGATTACTTTGGTTTCCCAGCCACCAGGCCCCATCACACCTGCCAGGAGCTGCTGGCCCAGGCTGCCAAGGATCATTGTGATGTGGTCACGGGGGAGGGGGCTTTCTGGGTCATGTGACACACGTAGTCCCTGCCAGGTGGAGGTGTTCTGAGGCACCCGGTGACTCCACCTGTCCCCCCTGCCCTCCCTGGGGACGAGGAGCCCTGGCTGGGACACCATCCTGAGGAGTGGCCTGGCCTAGCTGTCTTTGTGAGTGGGAAAGGACCCCTGGTCTCCATGGTGTGATACAGTCCACAAGGACATCCTGCACTGGGTCCTACTGCCCTCTGAGCAGGAGTGCAGGGGACAAAGAGGAGGGTGTTGGTCCTGCTCCATCAGATTTCAGTCAGGAATTTATGGATCTGCTTCCAGTTTTCCCAATTTAGAAACAAGGGATGAGGTTCCAGGAAGCAAGAGTGTCCACTGCAGCAGAGCCTGGCTTCAAATCTGCTAGCCCACAGTCCAGCACCCACCACCATGGCCACTGGTGCCTAACAGGGCGGCTGAGGGTGCTTTTGGCAGGCCAGTGTCTCACTCCCAGGACCTGTGTGGGTCAGAGGTGAGAAGCCCCTGCCACCCTGTCTTGCCACCTGGTTATTTTCTGGTACCCATTTACCCCCAGCAGTTCTGAGTCTGGGGCTGCAGGGACTGAGCAAACCCCATGGGTCATGTTGCCACAGAGCAGCAGCATTCTGAGGGTGACAGCGCTGGCTTAGTGGGGCAGGGAAGGACAAAGAAAGATGCTCCCTGGGGTCCTTGTAGATGGTGGGAAGCCCATCAACAAGCATTTATGAACAGCTCAGTACATACTCAACCCAGGTGCTCCCTGGGTCCTGTCCCGAGCCTGGTTGCATGATCCATGCAGTCCACAGCAGCAGGCTTTCCTGGTTGGGTCTGAGGGCAACATCTGATTATTGCTTTCTCATCCTTTCAGGGCTTCAAAAGTCTGGGCCATCGGGAATCCAGGCTGGGCCGAGGGGACTTCAGAAGCATTGGTCTTGGGAACGCCCTGCCCTCTCCTGCCCCACTCATGGTCATGTGTGAGGCACAGATTTTCTCCGCCACGTTTGCAGGAGGGGATACTACCTGCTGTCCATGTGCCTCAGGTTGCCACTCTGCTTACCTGGAAGGTGTGGAAGGGTTGTTTGCTGGTGACCTGTGATGGTGCTTTGTTTACAGTAGAGGACAGTTACTGGGTCTGGGTCTGGGTCTGGGTCTGGGTCTGGGTCTGGGTCTGGGGCTGGGGCTGGGGCTGGGGCTGGGGCTAGGTCTGGGTTTGGGGCTGGGTCTGGGGCTGGGTGAGGCACTTATCTGGACTCCGTCAGGAAGCTGAGAAGAAAACTGGCCCTGTGGGGTCACCTGGAGCTGGGGTGAGTCTGCTCAACAGCCCCTCAACGCTGTCTCCCACCATTCCCCGCCCAGAGCCCAGAGCTGGAGAAGCCATCACAGGCTGAGTCTTCCCACACCCATTGCAGGGCTCCCTCCTGAGATGTCCTCCTCCTCCATGGTGTCCCCTCTGCAGTCCTAAGGACATGTGTGCCTCCTCCATGTGGCATCCTCTCATTCTCAGTGAGAAGGATAAAACATTACAGAGATGTCGGCGGGCGGCTAAAAATAGCCCATCTATTAAGAGGTGAGGACTGGGTGGGAAATGCAGAGGGCTGGGAACAGCATATGCCTCTGTCCCCTCCCTTCCAGTGACAGCCAGCCCACCCTAGACTCTGTGGTTGTAGCCAAATGCCCTGACCCTACAGCCTGTGAAACCGGGCAGTACCATCAGCTGCCCACTGAATGGCTGTGCCCACCAGGGCTTCTTCATATGGCTACTTTTGCACACCCTGGCTTTGAAATCATCTGTGTCCCCAGAGAAGCCAGCTTTCATTAGGTACCATCTTTCCTTGAACAAGGAAGCAGGTGTGTGCATTCCACCAGCCCATCCTACTACCAGCGCACTTTAGTCAGCTGTGGCAGAGAAACAGGCACCTCTGGCACCAGTGCTGACCACACCAAAGGGTCCCAGGGATGGGGTTTCTACAGGGCCCTGGGCTACAGAAGCAGTGACACACAAGAACCTCTGAGGGCTGAGGGCTCTGGGCACAGGAGGCAGGTGGAAAAGAGGCCCAGCAGCAACGTCAGCCTGTGCCTGGGTACCCTCTGCCCTGGGGAAACTCCTCCCCATCCTTCTGCACCTGCCTGCCACCCACTCCCCAGAGCCAGCTGTCCATCTGGCCTTTTTTGTGGCCTCTGTGCTCTCCTGGGAGCCCCTGATCTCCCAGTCCTTGAAGATGGCTAAGGCTTCCTCCTCTCCAGATCCTTCCTGACAACCCCACTTAATTCCTAGAGCTCTGGTAGCACTCACAGCCTTGGCCCTGAGGAGCACATCTCCCCGTCCAGCGTTAGCAGCACTTGTCCACCCTCCTCCTCCGGACACAGTCTCTCAGGGTGCAGGACAGCCCGCCAGTGTACCAGACCTGCCCTCTCCCCCATCCCCCATCTGTCATCCTGCACCTTGACTTCCACTGTCTCAGAGTCTCTGGCTATGGAGCTGCGAGTGCAGGGACCACTGCTGTCCTCTCCTGTTGCCATCCTCTGTGCACCTCCCCTCCCAGCCCA
This sequence comes from Dinomys branickii, assembly GCA_004027595.1. NCBI lineage: Eukaryota > Metazoa > Chordata > Mammalia > Rodentia > Dinomyidae > Dinomys > Dinomys branickii. The sequence continues at coordinate 53,323 of PVLD010011071.1, read as the reverse complement.
TACTGTCCCTCAACCCACAGAGCTGGCCTCAGACCCCGTTTCAGGAAGAGGTGCCCTGACCCTGTGGGCTTGGAGCTGAAGTCATCCCAAATGTCCACACTATGCGTTTCTTGCTCCCGGGGGTCAGGTCCCTGCTGAGGGTCTCAAGTAGAGATTGGTCAGCAAGTTTCTCGGGGTGATAGAGCTGCTGCATGAGTGGGTCCACTCTGCCCCGGAGTCACAGACTCCTGGAAACATAACCAAGCCTGTTGCACCGAGGAGCCAAGCCCCTTGCACTCAGGGCCACCCACACAGTCTGGTCATGCCACTGGCTGCCTGCCACAGGCTGTCCTCAGCTCAGCTCCAGAGGGCCACTGCCCTCCTTCCAGCCCAGGCCTGGAGGGCCTCTGAGTGAGGAAGGGAGCAGTGAGGATGGGGGGACAGGCTCTGCACTTGAGCCCCACTTAGCTGCCAGCTGCTTAAAAATAGACAGAAGAGATTAAAAAGGAGCATGCAGAGCGGCTTTGAGGAAAGCCGTCAGCGGCCCAAATGTGCAAACTAATTCAATTTCCGCATCTCCCGGCTCTGAAGTGCTAGGTGGCAGAACCCTGGGGCCCTCTGTCAGGGCGGGAGCAGAGGAAACCTCAGGCTGAGCTCCTGCTGGTTCAAGGGCCACTTGTAAATTTCCCCAATTTCCTCCAGATGCCAGTGTCCCGCATACAGCTGCTGAGAACACTTCAGCCCGCTTCAGGAAAGCTCCCACCCCTGACTCTGGAAGGAGCTATGGAGGGACAGCAGTGTCTCTGCCACACCTGTTCTTGGCAAAGGGACTTCTCCATGGGGCTGCTCACTGGGTGGCTGCCCCCTCTCCATGTGATCAGAGATGGAACGGGGAAGAGAGATGGGCACCCCAAAAGGGAGCTGAGGCACCTTTCATAACCTCATCCTGGCAGGGATGTGCTCTGCCCGCTTCTGCTGTGAAAGCCGGAGTGAGCTCCAGGTGTGGGTCACTGGGGCCAGCTTGGAGGCTGGTACTTCTACTTCATTTCATGGATGGGTAAACTGAGGCTCAGGCCCTGTAGGCTGCTTGCCTAAGCTGATAGACGCAGCAGGACAGAGGTGGAATGGGCCCTCGGACTCTCTCCTGGCTGTCATTCACCCACTGGGGACCTGTGGCCTTGACAAAGTCACCCAGTGACCTGGGCTTCAGTTCTGTCTCTGTGTGTGTCACTGTGTCCCCAGGGACCCGAGGTGACATGAGACAAAGGCTGGGAGCCTTGGGGAGGAAGATGAACGAGTTCTGCATCTGAGGACTGACCTAAACCCAGACTACAGGCTTGGAAAAGCCACATTTCCACTGCGCCTGGGTGACCCAGCATCTTCCAGGGCCTGTGACCAGCACCATCTGTAGACACTGCGAGGCATCGATCAGGGCAGGTGGGGCTGTCCCAAAGCAACAAGCAGCCCCTAAGGTCCTGGGGCTCCAGGGACCTCAGTGTCCCATGCCCAAGGGAGGTGGCCAGAGGAATTTGACTTGCCAGAGTGGCTTGAGGACCCAGGAATTGGGGTCCCATGCCTGCACAAGCTTCTTCAGCCCCCACAGCCTGCTGTATCCAGAAGCGCTGCACACCCCCCTGCCTGTGTCTCAGTGAACCAGGCAGCACGTAGTATACCTGCCCCTAGGCAGGGCCCATGTTTTCTTCTACTGCTGGACAAAGAAGCCAGTGCCAAGATCCCCTCCTTGGGCCTGCTGTTAGCACCAAGGTGGCTCCAAGCTGGACCCTCAGAAATGCCTTCAAAGAAAGCAATGCCCCAGTCCAGAATTTAAACCCAGCACTTCTGGAAGCTGCCACCCAATGCAAACACGTGCAGGAATACTGCCCCACATGTCCCCAGCCACAGGCCTCAGATCCTCTTCTGCGTGCTGGATTCATGTTTTCCTTTCTATGGGAAACATCTCCCCAGCCCTGAGTCACTGTTTAGGTTCATTCTCGACCTCCTACAGGAGACGGAAACGAAAAAAACACTGTGGACACCGAGGCTTGCCTATATGTCTCCTGGAAGCAATTGCTTAATTAATGACTAACATGAAATAAAAACAAACAGAACACACACACATCCACCCTCTCTGCCAGGGAGTAAGTTCAGTGCACAAGCAGAGGAAATTAGAGACACCACCATTGGCAGGGGAATCCCAGACTCCAAAAGGTTTCTCTGATCCACCTGGTGATCTGGGGCTGTTGACTTCCAACTCTGTGCCTTGCTTTTCCCCATCTGGGAACTGAGAATGACTGCTCATCCATGAGGGCATTTTGTCCCTGTGCCAGTCAAAATCCTTCCTACCCTCTACAAGAGCCGCCTTTCCTGTGTCCACCTCCACTGGCCTCTGTTGTCCTTTCTGCCAGGTCCCTGAGCCAGGCTGTATGGCCTGCACACTGGGACCTGTAACACCACCCAGCCAGGTGGCCACACTGGGTAAAGAGGATGTTGGGGACCCTATACACAAGGGCCAGTGCCCAGCAGCAGTTACAGACTCGGAAGGTGATGTCTCTTCTTTCTGTCCTCGAGGTAAATTGGTGACTGCTCTAAGATCACAGGCTCCAGGGCTGGGGAGGGCTGAGGTCTGCCGCGCTCAGATGGACAGCCTGGGAGGCTACCCTAAGTCACGAGCACATTGGGGCAGAGACAGGCTAAGCTTGGACAGCTGTTCAAGGGTTTGAAAGAGCCCCAGCTTATTTTGTCTCTCAACCTACAACATTCACCTCCTCCCTGTCATGCTGCTCTCAGCCAAGTTCAAGCAGTCTGCAGGTGTGGCTTCTGCAGGGAGCTCAGCCCTACACCATAAGCAAAGCTCGCACTTGGGCTTCTTGTACTTTCGGAGCTTCCCAGAGGCTGCCGGCTCAAGAAGGGCTGAAGGCTTCTTCCCCTCCTTTCTCCTTTCCATCCTTGCTCTAATCTCAGGTCCCTCATCTGGGAGTCTTCACGCTCGTCTGACTGCATGCTGGAGCTCTGGGACCAGCTTGTGGGTGTGGGTGGGAGGACAGGGACACAGCTGCAAGTCCCAGGGCCACTCATGCTGTGGCACCAAAAGGCCACTGTCACCTCTGAGCCTCAGCTTCTTCCTGAGCTTCCGCACAGTGGCAAGACTCAGGCCCTCGCTGGCAGGGACTTCACCCCCTCTGGTCTTCACCTCTTAGAAGTCAGGATCCTGCCCTTCTTCCTATTATCGACTGAGAATAAAGTTGGCCTGCTGGGGAACAAAGGAAATGACATTTGTGGGGGCTTGATTAGGACTGCAACCTGGACAAACGCAGATTCAAATAGTCTTGAAGCCGCATGCTAAGCTTTTACAAGAAGGCGGCTGTTTTCACAGCCTAAAACCCAAGGGGCTTGGGCTGTTAGGAATTACAACTCGAGCTGGCAGAGCTGTTTTGCAGGACTGGGGTTGCACGCAGGCTGAGCCTCTGGGCAGTCTGGGGAGAGGGGTATTGTATAAAAAGGTCAGCACACTGCGTTCCTGGGAAAAGGGTCCTTTGTACAAAAGAATGCGTAACATTCCAGGAAACCTCAGGTTTGGCCCCTTCCAAAGGTCAGCTGGCATCCAGGCTGGGCCTGTCTGCAGCCCAATTCCAAAGGTCAGCTGGGGGGTGAGTCTGAGACCAGACCTAGCCATGTCTTCTGAGTCCGTTTTCAGTGCCCTGATGACTCAGCGCTGCTCCATCTTGATCTTCTTCCGGGACTCTTTGGAAGACTGGTCTCCATGGCTGTTTCTGAAGCACTTCCTGCAGGGGCAAGATGGTGTCCCTCTGAGCCAAGGTGGTGTGGACAGTACACCACAGCAGGTGCTGGCTGTGCCTGGAACCCCTTTGACCTAGAGACCCTAGGATCCTGGGCTCCAGACCCCTGCCATCCTCCACCAAGGAAACCACTGCACACCAGGAGGGCTGGGAGATGCTGCAGTCCATAACTCACAGGCCACTAAATTAATTACCAGGGCAGAAACGGAGACTGCAGCCCTGTCTCCTGGAAACCACCTCCAGTTTATACAGCACTTGGATTTGTTGAAATATTGAACCTGTTAGGAGGAAAATGGAAAAAACCAGACAGGATGCTCTTCGGCCTGGCTGCGGGGTATGCTGGGGAGGGAGAACACAATCTGCTGGCTCCTTCGCCCGAGATTGATGGCTCGGGGTGCTGGCGAGGGGCAGGTCTGCAACTGCCGGCTGCCGTGGCGGGGAAATGCGATATTTTGTAATCTGCGGACTTGTCATGTAAATTAGTGTCCTTAAAGGGCTTTTACATGTCTGAGTTTCCGTGCAGACGCCAGGAGCACCAGACAGAGGGCCATTCATCATCCTAAGGAATGGCTTGTCCAGAGCACAGTGACCACATCATGCTCTCCAAGGGCAAGCATGGGGCTTCCTTCTCCTTCTGCAGGGGCAGCCACGTGACCCAAGAATTAGACCAGCATCAGCACCTGGAAGGGTTGGTTGCCCCCCAAAGCTATGGCTTTCACCCCATGGTCAGGAGAGATGGGGAAATGGGGTCAACCTTGAGATCCCAGGCAGCTCCTTAAATCCATCTTCTAGAATGTTCTGTTGGCCAGGACAAGAAGGCCGATTGATCATGGGCCAGACATCCATAAGAATTTCTACCATGCTAATCCTCCACTGTGGGAAGTTTGTGATTGGCCCCCATGGGACACTGAACAGAGAGCCCCAGTGCCTGCCTGGCCTCCAGGGAAGCTCAGAGATCGAGGGGCTGATGGTGGCCAGCCGTCTTTGCTCGGGGCCACTGTGCCTCCCGAAGCAATGGGCGGGAATCACTAAGCAACCTGCTGCTCTGTGAGGTCAGCTGATGCAGACCCCCCCAGAGCAGCCTTCCCAGGTGCACGTTCTGGCCCCCACTCGGTCAAGCTAACAGTTCTGAGGTGCACCACCCCACAAACACAGAAGGGCACAAGAAAGGACAGAAGCTGGTGCTGCTCCTGGGACAGGCACTGCCAGGGGACACCCTCTAGCCCCTGCTGACATTGGGGCTGTCACGTGAGCCTCAGGCAGACTGGTTAAGACCCTGTGCACAGACCTGATGGGGCAAGGCGGGGGCAACGCCATCAAATCCTGACAGGACAGTTCCAAGGGACAGGCAGGCAAGGGTGCTATCCCAAGGAAGAGAGGCTGCCACCTCTCTGGGCTGCTCCATGCAGGCACAGACCTTGCTGTCCCCATGCTGGCCAGGGCTCTGCTCCCCAGCTGAGCTAAGGGTGTGGGCAATGGAGGAAAGCCAGCAGCTGACTGGATATCCTTGTCCAAGGGGACCTGGAGAAAGGTGCAAGGCTTGCAGGGAGAGGCGCCCAGGTCTGGAGGCCCTGGCCCAGCTGGGTGATACTGTTCCTGGACCCTGGGCAGGGCACTGCTCCCGCAGCCCCCTGGGCTTTGGAGGTCCAGGGTACCTCCTCCTCCTCTGTAGTGTGGGGTAGCACCGGCCTGCATGGTTTCTAGTGATTGGTAGCAGCTGTTGCACTTTCTATAATTTGGATGGGGTGCTCTGTGATTAAAACACTGATGTCCCCACAGACTGCTGAAAGAAAGAGATCAACAGAATTAGAAACTAAGGTTCTCTCCACGATGACCTTATTAGGACCAAGGTATGAAATAGCTTCTGAAGCTGTAAGCCGAATTCAACTCTGAGCTCCCTGGAAGCCAAAGGAATAAAAATGTGAGGGAAATGTTGGATTAAATAGCTCTCCATTTGCTAAATGTGAGCAAAAGGTTCAACAGAGGACAACATTTTTTCTGGCCCCACATCCTGGAATTCCCCAGTACCTATGCAGTGCTGACCCCTGCCTCATTCCACATTCCAACTGGAGTTCAGTCCAGCGTTGGCCACTCAGAATCCCAGGTTCATCCTAGCGATCACAGCTCTCTACCTGTGTTCCGCTGCCTAGTGCTGGAAGGTGGGGATGGGGTTTTTGGGGTGTGCTTATGGGGACACCTGATTGTGCATGGGGTCAAAGCCCATAAAACAGAGACCAACACCAAGAATGACCCCACCATGTGCTCTGGCCTTGGGTAAATAATGTTTGGATATCAGCTCATCTATGGCAAAAGTCCCTGCTGATGCAGGATCAGCTGTGGGAGCAGGCTCGGGTCACACAGGTACACTGTGAGCCCTGGCTATGGCGATGGACGTATCAGTGTGTATCACCAAGGTCACACATGCATCCTGGGGGTCACTGGTGGGGGGGACGCTGTGCCCAGGAGACAGAGGAATGGGACATCTCTGCACTTTCTGCTCTATTTTGCTGTGAACCTATGACAACTCTAAAGCATAAATTATTTTCAAATACTGGAGGAAAAATCCTGGTGAAGCAAACTTTAAGGTAATGATAATTGCAGTAAAGCCAAGCAGGGTGCTAGGGCTGTGTACAGGAGCCCTACGCTGGCCACTCATTCCGTAAACCTACGGATTTTCTTAGGGTTGGTTAGGAAATGCCCGGCACCCGGGGCTGGCTTTGTCTCTGTTGTCTGTGAGCAGCTGGGAGCCAGGGCTGGCAGGGCTGGCAAAATTCTGGGTCCGTTTACTAATCCCTTACCCCGATTGTAGATCATATAGCTGGGTCTGGGACCTAAACTTTGGTGCTGGGCCAGCCTGTGCATCCCCCAGCAATTACACTGTGGGTGATTGGGTCACAGCCTGGTGGAGGTTTGTTCCCTGTGTCTGAGCCCTGCATGGAAATCTCACTGCTCTGGGCATTCTGGGCTTTGCTGGTTTGTTATAATCATTGGAAATGGTACACACTTGTCCGAAGCTGTGCCGTATGCCAATGTATGAACTTTGGGAATTTAGGTTTCTGTTCTCTTGAACCACAAAAAGATGGGGAGGAGAGAACACAACCCAGCTGAGCTGAAGGGTGGGGACGGGGACCTCAGGTATGTATGTACAGGGGTGGGGCGAGGCAGCTGCTGCTGCTGGCTGGGAACAGACCCGCCTGGAGCCCCTGGTGGTAGCAGCAAGAGGCTCCCCCAAAGCTGCGGGGTCCCAGTGAGGCTGCAGTCTGGCCCATCTTCCAGGTAAGAATCAGGCCAGCCACTTGCCTGCCTGTCTCCAAGCGTTTGACCCCATGTGGTGTCTGCTTCCATGAGCTCTGTCCTGAGGTGGCGGCTGGGCTGCTGGGCCACAGGGCGCAGTGAGTTCCCATCTGCAGAAGGAGCTTGGGGTGCTCAGAATTCCTGGGCCTCCCCAGCCCCGACGATAGCCTGATCTAGGTCCAGGTGGCATGACTTCTCGGTGCTCTGGGCAAGGCCCCATGAGGCTCACCTCCCACCTGTTCCCTGTCCCCAGCTGCAGATGTTTCGAACCTGTTTCCTAGCAGGGCTTGAGGCTCCACTCCCTGCCCGAGTCCATACCCGAGGGTGATCTGAGCACTCTGTTCCCTCAGAGCCTGACCTAAGGATGAAGGGGAGGCAGGAGGGCCCTGAATCCAAATGGCAGCTGCCGACTCTGAGCATGGTGCCGCTTTGGAGTGCTGGCCGGCTGCTGTCCAGGTGCCCCTTCTACCAGTGGGTGCCTCGGTCGCAAGTCCCTTTTATCATGTGACCAAGGTACACCCTATTCCTCTGAGAACCCACTGAAGGTTCAGCTGGGCAAGTTGGTGGACTGACTGCTTCTCCGCTGTTGTGACAAAATGTCTGACGGGAAATGGTTCACTAGGCTCACAGTTCCAGAGGTTGCAGTCCACGGAGAACCATGGTAGAAGGGTGAGGGGATGAGAGCTGGGGAACAGTGCCAGAGAAGGAGTGAGGCCAGACGTAGTCCTCAAGACCCTCTAGACTCACCCAGACATACCATAAGTGTGCCCTACTCACCCACTAGGCACCTCGTCAGACAACCGAGCTAACATCCACGCTTAACCACTGCCCTTGGACACAGAGCAGCGGGCCATCCCTCGTGTTCAGGAGGGGCTGGCCTGTAGCTGGTTCCTGAGCACCTGATGCTGTGGCCAGAGACCCCCGCTGCTGCCCAATGCATGACATTTTGGAGTCCGTTCCAATGATATGAAGGACAAGTATCATGGCCCTCTCTGGAGCGGGGTCTGTCTGCAAGTAGTTTGTCTCCAGCATTGCCGGGCAGTGGCAACCGCCCCTGTCCCTCAGCAGGGACTTCTGTTTCGGCTTGGTCTCTTTCCTCCCTGTCCATCATCTTCCTCGAGACAGCCACGTCTAGGGGGACCTCTAGTGGGTGCCCAGCTGATGGTGCAGGCACAGAGTAGGGGGTGTGGCGCTTTCTGTATGAGTTGGCAGGGCGTCGAGGAGAGGAACAGCATGCTCTGGCTAAGAGTGCCCACTAGGGTGGGTTTGCCTATGGCATTACAGATGCACCAGCTCGATGTACTTGTGCCAGAGTGAATAAATACACATGGACACAGTCCCCGCCCCGCCTGTGCTGCTGTGCTCTGGCCCGGTGCTGACTTTAATCTCACTGATTCATTTTCCTGCCTTCGACGTGGCATATTAATGTTAGGTCAAAAAGTAGTTCATCAGTTATTCTGAAGGTCTTATTTCATTTTTATTCAAGAATGTGTAATCCTGAGAAAAAATAATTACACATGAGATCAACAGAACAGTTCTGGCCTGAATTCACAGACTCATAGTCTGAAAACCAGGAAGGGAAGTTAGATCCAACTCTGATAATTTACTGAGTAGGGGAGGGAGGGAGGGAGAGGCAGACCCTGGCCTATGTGGCTTGTGAGTCTGGCACCAAGGTTGGTACCTGGTTCTCCTGATGCCTACCCCAGTATCCTCCTGTGCCATTTGTTGGCACTTTTTACCTTGGGCATCTCCTAAGAAGCTAAACTTACTTGGCCTGGAGGTAACTCAGCAGAGCAGACAGCCACCTCTCCGAAAAGCAGTGACCATCACAATCACTGCCGTCTGCTGAGCATTTATCAGCCAGGCCCTGTGCTAAGCACTTTACTGTCTATCACTTAATTAAATCCTCAGGTGCTTCAATTGTTCCGATTTTATAGATGACGCAAAGTTGGGGTCTTGCTTGTCGTCCATAAGCCCATGTTGAGGGCTTGGTTCCCCTGCCATGGTGCCGCTAGGAGGGGGCAGAACCTTTAGAGGTGGGGCCTAAAGGGAGGACTTTGGGTCATTTGGGACGTGTCCTTGCAGGGGATTGTGGGCTCTCACGCCCTTCCTCTTCCTCCTGTGCATCCTGGCCAGGGGAGGGCTTTGCTCCACCATGTGAGTGGGCATCAAGATTTGCAGCCAGGTGTTCTGAGTAGGAACCTGTTCCTTTGACAGTCACTGTGTGGCCACAGGGACCATGGTGCTGGACAGCACACACAGCTTCCAGACTACATTCTGCCAGGGCATCTTGCAGTGAGAATGCATGGTATTCATTTTCTGTTGTGTTGGGGCCACAGGTCCAGGCACTGAGGCAACATAGGCAGGACATCGTGCACCCCTGCCAGCCAGGGTCCCCGTGGTTTGGTTGGCTTCTCCATGCCATTCCATGGACCCCCCAGCCAAGCTGTCACATGGCTGTGGCTCTTCCTGGGACCCTTGGAAAAATCTGTTCCCTGCTCACTTAAGTGACAGCCAGCCAAGAAACAGGGAGGTGGCCTGGGTCACACAGACAGCATTCTGCAGCACTTGGGCCCATGTGACCCAAGAAGCCTCCTTGTTTCTTGTTTGCCTGTCAGGTGAGGCTATTCCCAGGGGTCAGTCATGACTTCTGGCCCCTGGCCCCTCCTTTTCAAAGTCCCTGTCACATGTGGGTGGGCCTCTTTTGCCTCTTCCTGGCTCTCTGACCCTTTTGCTGCCTCTTCCACATCGAAGGGTCCCTGTGATTGCATTTCCAGCTCAAGGCCAGGCCTTCATGGCAAAGTCCATGGTGCTACAGATGCTGGGATCAGGATGTGGCATGTGTAGGGGCCATCACTCTCCTTAACATGTCAGCAGAGGTGGGCTTCTGTCCCTGGGCACCACAAAGAAAGAGCATATGCATTTGTTTCTGTGAAATTTGGTTGTAGCTAGACTCCAGGGTGGTTGTTTTTGCTAAATCTAGCAGGGCTGTGGGGAGTGGAGCATGGAAGCTGGGTAGAGATGGGCTGGCATTTTGAACCTGGGCTTGAGTGACGTTCCTGACACAGATTTTAGAACCACTGAGAAGCTGGGCACATTTAAATAGACACAAAAACAACAGGTAAGAGGATTTTCTAAGGTGAGGATCCCTTTCCTGGCAACTGCACAGGCCCCAAAACGCCAGACCCTGAGGGGGACACAGTCTTTGGGTCTCTGCAGAACCATGGGCAATCATGGCAGCACTTAACTCTGCCACTGTCTACCTCATGAGGTACAACGGCCCTGCCATCCCCAACTCCTGAAGCATCGGTCAGACATGCTGTTGCCCCAGCAGAAACCGCTCGTTTCCTTGTGGGGACCCACAAAGTCAGGGCGTGCAGGACCCAGTGCCCTTGTTAATCTGTAGGTGTCTAAACAACAAATCCCCAAGCCCTGCACACAGACAAGCCCCAGAAGTTATACTGGAAATCCTATGCACAGAGTCCCACGTTCCCAGCCCAATACCAGACACAAGTCACCCTACCACCCTCACTGAGAGCCCACACCGGCTGGGGTCTGAAACTACTTCCACTGGCAAAAAAAGACTCTGTCAAGGAAGCATTTGTGTTTTGATTTTTTCCCTCGACTGCCTTTTTGGTTTAGGTTCATGCTCGGAAAGGTGGAATAGAAGCCCCCGCTTTTGGGTGCACCCTGCGTCTCCCTTCCACCCTCCTCTCTCCGCACCGTCTTCTCTCTCTGCCCAGACGGACCCTGCAACAGCCAGGGAACCTCGAATCCAGACAGTGACCCTTCCTCCTGGGGCCCCAAGTAGTCAGTTCTCACGTGGTGGCAGGCTCTGGTGCTTGTCCTCAAGTTAGGTGTGGCCTACTCATCTGTGGGGCAGGGGACTGAGTGGGGGCCCTGGGTGACATGGTCAACCTGTGGAGACAGGGTCTGTAGACAAGAAAATAGAACAGGGGCCTCCCCTGTCTTCCAGCTAACCCTGACCAAAAGGAGTTTACCGGAGAGGTTCCCCTGGGAGGCAGGTCAGAGGCGGGTAGGAAGAAGACAGAAGCCAGGCAAAGGTAGGCGCAAATGCCGTGGGACTTCCACCAAGAGAGCAGAGAGAGCTGCAGGCAGGGCCCGGGGAGAAGCCAGGGCGCAGGCGCTACACCGCCCCCACCTCCGATAAAGTACAGGGGAAGCCGGGGGTGTGGGGGTGCACCAGAGTGACTTTAAGGCAGTGTGTACTCACACCTGTGCCCTGATGTACACACTTACATGTGAGTGTGTTCATGCTAAGTCACGGCGTGTCCGCGCTAGGCTCACTGCAGGGTACAATCCACGTCCACACCCTCTTCCCAACTCTAGCCCAACCGTGAACAAGGAGCCCCCTTGCCAACCAACTACCCGCCCACCCCAAAGATAAGGCCTTATGAGATACATCAAGGGGAAGCAGGCAGACAGACAGACAGAAGCCGCACGCAGATCACTGGAAGAAATCGCATTAGCAGAGGTGCCCGGAAGCCAATCCAGCTGTGGCAAGTTCCAGGTGGAGGGGAGCCGCCCCCCATAAAACAGCTGAGAACCAAGGGCCCCGAGTCCTCCGTCCCTCCGGAGCCCCCTACCCTGACCCTGGGTATCAGCATTGCTGCCTTCTTTCTCTGCCCTTTTCCTCTTTACAAACTAGGTGTCTTCCTTTCCGTAAACTTTCTCCCTCTCGTTTGTTACACGCGGGCTGAGTTGGGATCCCAGCGGGCTGCCAGGACAGCCAAACAGGGTGCTGGTCCCCCGGGTGCAGCAAGCCCAGCTTCCCCTCAGAGTAAAGAGGGACAGGACAATGCCGGAAAGTAACCAGCTTCAGAAGCCAGAGGGCACCAAGTCTTCCCCCACTGTTGGGTGGGTGACCAAGGAGTCTGGCTGGGGCAGCACCACCCTGCTGTGGCTGTCTCCACCAGGACGTGCGTGTGTGCTTCTCAGTGTGCCTTTGACTTTCTGTGTGCGCAGCCTGTGCTGTGAGGATATTGGGAGTGCCATGCCGCGTAGGAGACAAAACGAATACCGTGTGATGCAGGATATGACACAGTGCAACACAATCAGGGCCGGAGGCCGCCTGGCCACACTTGTCCTGGTGGGAGCCCAGGCCCTCCAGCTTACGCCCACATTCTGGGTGTGGGACCCACACCAGAGAGGCCATGCAACAGCCCAGTTCCCTGCAGATTCAGCCCCCCAGAGAAGGCTGGAGCTTTCAGAGCAGGGAGCCCCCAACTGCATGCCCTAGGACGTTGCCTCCTACACTCCAGCCAGACACCCGTGTCCTCAGCTGCTGTTTGTCTGCCACCAGACACCCCAAAACTCCTGCTGTCAGAGCCCAGCTGCCCCAGAGGTCAGCTCAGCCTGGGGCTAGAGGTGGGCATCAGACTGAGCCTTTAGGAAGTATCCTGGAAGTGCTGAGTTCAATTCCACTGCCCTGAACCACTACTACAAGGACACAGGACCAGGGAAGGAGGTCATCACCCCATGACTCTGCCTACCCTCCCTGCAGTGTCCAGAGACTTCAGGGCAGTGCCTCAGGTCTGCCCTGGCCAACCTGGCCCAGCATCTGTAAGCTGTGTGGCTGTGGGCAAGTTTCAGGACCTCTCTGGTCCTGGCTCTGAATTTGAAGTAGGAATCAGCCACCTTGTGTCATCAGAGGAGTGGTGGCCTGGTCTAGCGCCTGGCTGTTTATCTGGTCGTCACAGATGGAGGGGGCTCAGCGGGGACCAGACACTGGAGCTACAGCACAGGTAGGCAGCCCCAGGTTGGGCCTGGTTTGCTTCCTTCAAGACAGAGCCTGGCCACGAGGAAGGAAAGGGGGGCCACGTGCAGGGCACACACTGTGTTTTGGTGAGATATACAGGGTGGCCAGGGCTGAGGTGCATCCAAAAGGCAGAATGTGCCCAGGTGTCTTGGTTACTTTTCTCTCATTGCTGAGACAAAATACCCGACACCCAAAATGAAGGAAGGAAAGTTTTATTTAGCTTAGTTTGTAAAGGTTTCAATCCATACTGGGCTGGCTCAGAGGCAGGGTGGCACACAGCAGAGGGCAAATGTTCATGGCGGCACAACACAGCAAAAACAACCAACAAAAGGGAGGAATGGCAGCAAGCAGCCTCTTGCTTTCCCTTACACTGTAAACTGCCTACCCCCACCCAAGGGGCATGTAGCTCTCAAACATTATCTCTGTGCCCTCCACTTCCATAGGCTCGGGATGTATACAAAGCAAGTACCCTGGCTTCCCGTTGAGTCGCTCAGCCAAACCTCTAGACTCCCCAAGTTAACACAATGTATCAACCATAATACCAGGTCACAGACAGTGGGTGGGTACGCATGGTTGCAATGTCTCTGAGCGGAGCAGCTCTGAGGGTCACCCTGGGCTTAGAATCCCCATGGAAAGGGCTAGTCACCACTGGCTTGCTGCAGTGCCCTCTGGACATTGCCCACCTGGACTCCAATTCCAGCTCTTCCTGGCTGCTGTGCACCTTAGGGTTCATCCTTAGGGTCCCTGAGACCCTACATCCTCGCCTAAAGTGGAATTACAATGTGTCCTGCCACGTGGGACTGCTGTGAGGATTACAGTGCAAACGGTACAGACATCCACCGCTGTCCTTGCAACTGGTATTTGAAATCCACCCAGCAGGCTACAGGGAGCAGCTCACCCCACCCTGTGAGGCAGGGAGGGGGAAAGGTGTAGTCTCTGAGACAAAGGGTATGCACTGCCCAGGTCCTGGGCTCCAAGGTTACCTGTGGCTCCTAGGGCTGGGGTCCCACCCCGCTGGCCCTGATCTGGAGCCTGGGGAGGGCTTGCATGAGACTGTGTGTTCTGTGTCCTTTCCCATCAGCACGTGGGAGCTGGTCCTCAGGACAGACCCAGGCTTCATGCTAGAGACTCCTCATCCTAGGCCTTTGAGGGGCAGATGGCTGCCATCCTGAAGGCCAACAGCTGGCGGAGGAAAGACGAGGAACTGCAGGTCATGAGCAGGGGGAGCACAGGGCTGATTGCTCCTATGAGCAGGCGGAGTGTGAAGTTGCTGGCTGCTCTGGATGGAGATCTGGCAGTATATCTAACCTGCGGCACCATCCTTTAGGGCAGGCCATGGGCACTGAGTGGCTAGGAGAGCCCAGTGGGCACCTCGGAGTAGCCCTGCACATGGAGTAGGCCAGGGAGTCCCAGCCCAGCACTGAGCCCTGGGGTTCCCAGTGTGAGACCAAGGCTCATAGAAGATGGTGAGTTACCTCTGGGGACCTGCCCCGTGAGGCTTGAGGTGTTGGGGTGGATCCCCAAGTACCCACACCCCGCAGAAGCTACTCTCACTGTCACAGAACCAGGGTGCAGTGGGGATGAGGCCCCCCTGTGCCCCTGGTAAAGGAGGCCCTGGAGTGGCCCACACAGTGCGCCTCCAGCGCCAGCGTCCCTCTTCTTAATGGACAGGAGGCGTTTTGTAGCAATAAAAATAGATTTAATAACCAGATAGCAAAATTGCATTTTTTTGAAAAAAAAAACAAGGTAGTAAATATTCATTGATGTTCCCCATGAGATTGCTGGGGTCACGTTTCAGAAATAGATTACAATGTCCACAGACGTCAGAACCATCACACACACACACACACACACACTCACACACACACACACACACACACACACTCACTCTCTCTCTCTCTCTCTCTCTCTCTCTGTCTTTCTCTCTCTCTCTCTCAACACCAGCCCAGCCTGGCTCCATGGTCTAGAGCCAAGCGATCCCTCTGCTATGTGAAGGGGGGCTGCACCCTGATTTTTCCGCCCTTCCTTGACCTAGATTCCTGCTCGCTGGCTAAATCACATTAGGGTAATTTGCCTCTATGTGGAAGCTCAGGGGAGCCACTGGGTAGGCGGCACTAGAGTGGGGGCTGGGCACTTCCAGGGTCCAGAGGCCTCGCCGCTGTGGTCTTCTGTCCATTAGATCAATAGAGGGACCCACCCAAGGTGCCTTCCAGCGGGCAGGCACTAGCTCAGGGCTCCCTTGGGCCACCGTCACGGAGCCGAAATTGCTAGAGGAAAAATAATCCATCCTATCTGCAGCCTCTTGCTTCTCACCTCCTGGGGAAATGCAGTGTGCTTGTGATTAGCATTTTCATCCATTCAGAAAATCTACCCCTGCGCCTCCGCTGCATGGGTGCCATGAGGATCCGGAGGCCAGCGGAGGACCTTGGACCAGAAAGAGCACAGGCCTGGAAGCCCAGGCCCTGCCAGAATCAGGATGTGAGCAAGGGGAGAGTTGCTGTTCTGCAGAGGACCCAGCAAGGGCAGCAGATTTGGGCTCCATCCTGGAAGCAATAGGGAACCAAGAGAGGTACAGGACCTGGATGGCAGTGCAGGGTGTGCTTGTAGAAGGACCATTCCTACAGCACCACATGGAGGAGCCAGGGATGAGGGCGGGGGGCAGAAGGTGGGGAGCCCCACTGTGGGGTAAACGCCACCTGTGTGAGGGAGGGGAGTGGGCGAGCCTGGAGAGGGAGCCTGGAGAGGGAGCCGCTTCTCTGAAGGTGGTGCAGAGGCATGGGCGGCCCCTGGCACCCTGCAGGGTGAAGAGAAGCCAAGTTCGCAACTCAAAATGCGATCGCAGCTGGGTGTGGTGTGTGGAAGTGACCCAGGGCAGGCGTGGTGAGTACAGGGCAGTTGTGCCACCTCCTGGACAGTGAGTCTGGGACAGATGGGACCCCAGACCTGGGGAGAGCAGGACCTGCCCTTCCCAAAGGCCCCTGCCCTAGGCTCCTGCAGTTTGTCCAGGCTCCCAGCCCTGTGCCCTGCTCCAGTGCAGGGCTTCTCCATACCCTCTGTGCCCTAGCAGTCTTTCTGGACTCTGCGGTGAAGACCCGCAACGCCTCCCGACCACAGTGAGAGGCTGGGACTTTTCTCTCACAGGTACTGTGGTCCAGCACAACTCCAGGGGGTGCTAGCAGGAAGCTGGACAGAAATGGGTGGCAGAGGGGCACTTCTGCCCTTCACATGACGGGTTCACTTCCGCCCATCCTCTTTGCAAACAGGAAGAAGTACCGTAGTGGCAGACTGGCCTATTGGGGAGCCCCCATGCCCACACTTGAGATAGAATCATCGCACACGGATCCTGGTGTCTGTTGCTCCTGGTAAAGCCCCTGACATTAATCTGCAGACCCTCCCTGTGACTGTTGTCCCCACTAGCTGGCTCCGGCCTCAGTCTGTCCCACACTCTGAACTGCTTAATTAAAAACCCAAGGAAACTCTGACTCTACCTGGCCTGGAGCCCCTGCCTGGCAGCACACAGTACAGCCCGGCACGCGGCAGTTTTGTTTTAAAACCAGCCAGCACTCTGGCTTCTCTGGAACGCACTGAATAAATTTCCCTTTATTAGACACAGACTCGCCCATTACAGCCTCTTTCCCCTCATTATTCCTGCATAAGCTCCGGCATAATGGGCCTCTAGTCCCTGTTCACATTCAGAATCCCGGTCCCTGAAGGAGCCCAGTCAGGCGCAGCTCTGTGCAATTTATAGGAACAGGGGCGGGATGGGAGGGTGCAAGGCAGGCCCTGGGGCGCTGCTGCCTGCCTCCCTGAGCCTCCTCCTCTGGTCATGGGCTTGGGCTCCTCAGCCCCCAGCACTGGATAATCCAGCTCCAGGGGGCGGGGGGAAGGGGGTGCCGGTAGACAACAGAGCTATCAGGAAGGGGCACCTCCAGCTGCCATGGCCCTCCTGCCTGTGCGTTTGTGCGCCACACACACACACACACACACACACGCACGCACGCACGCACGTGCGCACACGTTCTCACTCACCTGCACACTTACACCCAAACACACACTATCCCACCTCCACGCCACTTGCCTGAATCCAATTTTCCCACAAAATCCAACATGGCTGAAGGACTCCAGACCCTCAGGGGTCACAGCCCGCCACTGCCCAGCCAGTCCCCTCCCCTCTCCCCACAGCCCCTGCTCAGTCATGTGGAGCCCACCCTGAGCCACGCAGCCACCCAGTGCCCCCTGCCGGGGCCTGTGCCTCACCCACCCTCCAGTTGCCTGTGCACACGACACGTGTGCCCCCGTCTGCCCCACATCCTTGCACACCCAGCCCCATGAGCCCACACACTGCACTCTCCCTGGATCTGTGCTTCCCTTGCACCCCCGCATCCGCCGAATCTAACAAAGACACTGTCCCATGCAGGAGGGGACAGTGCCCCAGGTCTGGTGTAACTGGGCCTCCGATCTGCTGTGGTCCAGGCCTTGGTCTCCCCTCCTGCACAGTGGGGTGGGGGCGTTGCCCTGGTCTCCAGATCCCCAGTGCTTGGACTCTGGACTCATGGGGCTCTGCCACAGCCCTGAGGGTTGCACGACCTGCCTTGCCCTCCCTCGCCTGTGACACCTCCTGGCCTTAGTTTCTCTGCTGGCTCCTGGCCTGGTTCCTGTGTGAGCAATCTCCCCACAGCTCTGCCCCCGGCCTCAGGGAGGACAGGGGATGCAGGGTCCCCCGCTGCCAGCCCCCACTGCCCTTTACCTGCTGTTCCAGAGCTGCCCCTTTCATTCAGAGGCCTCTGCTGACCCTTGATTCTGTCACAGCTGCTCCTGGGCACCCATGGCTGCCGAGTGTGTCTGAAGCTGGGCCAGGCAGAGCAAGGGTCCTAGTGGGCAGGGACACAGGAGGCTCAGCCCCCAGAGAAACTCTGGTGGGCTCAGCTCTGGTGTTGGGGTCTCTTGTTACCTGGGGGAATGACTGGGAGCCACGGCACTGGCAGAGCTGTTGACCTGCCCACCTGTCCTAGGGCCAACTCCGCAGTCACCTCTGTACACAATGGGTTGGCCTAGGGCCACCAGGTCCACTGTGGCCCCTGTCCAGCACACAGGCACATGCCATCAGGGTTGCTCCCAAAGTCACAGGGTGCTCCACTAGGGCACCCCCCTCTACGTGGGAGGGGGGCGGTGCCTGGCCTACCTGGACAGAGGACCAGGGAACACTGCCTGGCCTGGGCAGAATGAGATCTTGCAACAGCCCATAGGAGGACCCCAGAGGCAGGCGAGACTCCATGTGGCATCTGAGTTGGCAGAAATTGGAGAAATTTGTTCCCCTGAACTCAGTGGTGACATCTGTCAGGGGCTCAAAAACTCCAGGCCACAGGCCATCACCTCCCTGAACCTGTCCTCCCAGCACTTATTGAACAGCAGCTGCACGCAGGGCTGCTCTTCCTGTGCGGACTCTGTGTAGGGAGTGTGATCCAGACAGGGCACAGCTTCTAGGAAAGGGGACAGGGAAGAGGGCCGTAATAGAGACCACGGGGCCGTCTCAGAGCCAGGGGCCTGGGATGCCTCTCCGCAAGGCCAATGTCAGGAGGGAGCCTGGGGACGCCTCCGGAGGCCAGGGACAGGGCAAGCCATGGACTTTGGCCAGGAAGGAACATGGTGGACAGGGGTGGTGGGGCGGAGGGGTAGAGAAAGGCAGGTGGAGGCACATCCCTGGGCCCGGCCCTGCGCAGAGTCCAGTCCCCGCAGCCCCGCTAGTGCAGATGAAGGGATCCGGCTGCCTCCCACCCCCAACGCTCTGAGCCAAGCCCCAGCCCCCCTCTGGTTCCTGCTACCGTTCAGAATCCTCCTTAATAAGGAAGGCAGGAGAGCAACCACATCAAAAGGTCTTTTCTCTGCCTCTTCTCTGTGGGTTCCTGGAGGAAGGGGAGGCCCGGGCCACAGCCAGACCTGGCACCGAGAGCTGGAGGAGAACCCACATCTTTCTTCCTGGGCATAGAAGTGTCTCTCCTCTCCAGCTGGTCTCTACCCCCTGCTTTGCAGGGCCCAGGAGCTTGGATCTGGGAGAGCTGGCGACCATTCCTGGAGGGCTGGGCCAGTTTGCACAGGTCCTGCAGGGAGGGTGGAACCCCAAGGATCCCTTCTGGCCAAGCAGTCCATGGGCAGAGGTGTCCAGGTGCACCCAGGATGCTGCACCTTGACCGTAGGCCTTGCTGTCCCTCCCTGAGGTGGCCTGGCCTTCATGCTGCAGCACACTGCACTCACAGAGGCATCCCTGCGTCCACAGCCAGTGCAGCTGAAATAGCCAGTCCCACCGCAGCTTGGTGTTGCCTGTGGTGTTGAGGCTAGCAGAAGGAAGTTTGGGAAAAATAGCCCAGGACCTGAGACTGCCACAGGGTCATTGGTGGCCTCAGGTGAGCCGCCCCTTGTCGCCCCCCTGTGCCCAACACAGCCCAGGCCTGTGGATCCAGGGAAGAAAGCACAGCCTGGGGCTGAGGTCCTGTAAAACAGGGCAGCCAGCGTGCGGAGGACCAGGGACAGAGGCACAGAGACCAGGAAGGAAAAGCGAGAGGCCCATCACTGGCCTCAATGCAGCACCACCTGTGGATCCGTGTCACAAGTGAGCTTGCCCTGTTCCCAGGACACACGTGTGCTCAGCCACCTCCACCAAGTGCCACAACTGGGGGCTTACACAGCAGAAGGGCATCTTCTCCACATCCTCCACGCTGCGTAAGTCTGGGACCCAGGCGGTGGCGGGTGGCCTCTGGCTCTGTGGCATCAGGTGACTGTCTCCCCTCCCAGGTCCTCCTGTGGTCTTTCCTCTGCACCATCTTTGTCTGAATTTCCTCTTAGCATAAACACAACAGCAATACTGGATCAGGACCTACCTGACGCCTTCCTTTTAGCTTGATTACCTGTTTAAATGTCCTGTGTTCAAATATAATCACGCACTGAGATGTTAGTGTTAAAGCCCATTGCGTGCATTTTGGACAGGGAGATACCACTCGTCCCTAACAGTCCCCACACAAAAACCAATTATAGTTTGCATGCTAGCAACAGTCAGAAATGAAGACTGTGCATGTTGCCTTTTTGGTATGAAAAGTCACAATGAAATCAGTGCTCTGTATAACTGATATGTGCTAGGAAAAATAAATAAAGGTAAAAAGAAGTTCAATGCTCTTAAAGAATTTAAAAAGAACACCAGTGAAATAGCTGGGAATAAATATAACAAAATATATTCAAGTTCTGTACACTCAAGAAATGACAAAAAATATTGTGTAGGAGATGAAATATTTAGGAAAATATGGAGATGTACCATGG
Organism: Dinomys branickii; assembly: GCA_004027595.1. Classification (NCBI taxonomy): domain Eukaryota; kingdom Metazoa; phylum Chordata; class Mammalia; order Rodentia; family Dinomyidae; genus Dinomys; species Dinomys branickii. The sequence continues at coordinate 33,166 of PVLD010011071.1, read as the reverse complement.
TCATGAATCAGAAGATCTGATATTGTTGAAATGTCAGTTTGCCTAAATTGATGGGTATGTTCAGAGCAATCCCATTCTAAATCTCCATAGGCTTTGCCACAGTCATTGACAAGTATATTCTAAAATTGACATGGAAAAGCAAAGGACCACAAATAGCAAGGACAAGTTTGGGGTGGGAAGAACTACAGGACCTCACTTCCAGATTTACTGCATTGCAGTAGTCAGGACCAGGAGGGGCCCCATGAGTATAATGTAGGGATTAATAAATTGTGGTTTAGATCTACAGTGTCCCACTGAAGCCTTGTGTATTCAGAGTTGGGGCTTTTGGAAGGTGACAGGTTCTCGGGCCACTGTACTCACCAGTGGAAGGATCCATTCATGAATTTATGTCTCTAAATATGGCCCCAGGAGGTGAGCCTGGCTAGAAAGTGTGTGTCACTGGGAGCGTATCTTTAGAGGACCTCCCTCCCTCCCCTTCTCTTTCTGCTTCCTGGCTGCCATGGGTTTAGGAAACTTCCTCCACCATGCTCTTCTGTTGTTTCTGCCTTGGAGCCAGCAACCGTGGACTGAGTCCTCTGAAAGCCATGAACCAAAATAATCATCTCTTCCTGTAAGCTGTGTGTGTTGAGTATTGTGTCTCAGCAGTAAGCAATGTGCTGACTAACACAGTGAGACAGACTTGAAATTCCAGATGAGCCACACGTGCATGGCTATTGATTTTAGGAAAAGATAGTGATTGGGGAGCCAAATCTTTTAAACCAGTGACACTGAGGCAATTGACTACTTATATGAAGGAAAACAAAGGGAATCCCTACCTCACACCATTCAGAAAAGAACCAGAAGAAGACAAGAGTCAAATATTTCAGTAGACTGTAAAAGTTTTAAAGGAAAATAAAGAAGGACCTGTTATATTCTCTGGGGAAGAAAAATGTGCAAAGCAAAACATGAAACCCAGAAGGTGTAAAGACAAGAACTGATAGCTGTAACCTGAAAAATTTCTCTGTCTTTTGTTTGACCAAGGACCCTATTATAAAAGAGCCAAAACACAGTGACAGAGTGGGAGGAAATATTTGCAACCCTTAATATAAACAATCAATTATTACTTAGAAAAAGCACAGTGCTTAGAAGTTACAAGCAAAAACTATGACAAACCCAATAGAAAAATAAGTAGAGATTACCAGTAGGCGGCTCAGAGCAGGGAAAATGCAATTAGCTTAATGTAAAGAAGTGCAAAGTAAAGCAGTGAGGTAATATTTTGTCTTTGAACTGACAAAAATTGAAAGGCATGGAAATATTCAGTGCAGCCTCCAGGACAGGAGGCAACCACAGCATCCCACACACTGGAAGTGTAAATTGGTGAAGGTTCACTGTTGGGTAACTTCCCAGTGTCTGTAAGCATCACAGAGGAGTGCACTTTTCTTTTTTTTTTTTTTTTGGCGGTACTGGGGATCGAACTCAGGACCCTGCGCTTGCTAGGCAGACGCTTATTCCACTGAGCTATATCCCCAGCCCCCTGCACTTTTCAACTGTGCAAATGCACTTCTAGAAATCTTTCCCGGAGAAACCACCAAACATGGTCACAAGATGAATGTATCAATTTCCTATGGGTGCTGTCACCAATTTCCACAAACACACTGGCTTTAAAAAAAGTACAAATTATTTCCCTACAGCATGAAGATCAGAAGACGAGTCAAGTACTGACTGGTGATTCCACTGGGCCCACCGATAATCCGGGACAGTGTCCCATCTGCAGATCTTTAACTTAATCCCATTGGCAAAGCCCCCTTCAGACAGTGCAGTCAGAGATTCTGGGGATTAGGATGTGGACACCACTGGGAGAATGGGGGTGATATTCTACTGCACTGGTTGGTCAGGATGTTCATCACAGCACCCCTTCCAAAATGAATGAAAGGATCACTCGAAAGTCTGCCAGTAAAGAATGGCTCTTCAGCAGGGTCGGTGCAGCTTCCATGCGAGGACGCACAGTGTGGCTGCTAGGAATGAGCAGCACCACTCGGGCCGCCTTACAGAGATACTGGGGCCCGATCCATTAGGCAGGGACCGTTGACAGTAAGACCCCATCAGTGTAACCTGGTGAGGATGAGGGTGATGACAAGGCGGTTCACAGCGGTTAATATGCAGCAGACTGCCAGGAACCAAATATGCCTATAGATATTTCTACCTGAATATTTCAGTCTAAAAACGGGTTTATTTACTGGTTGTATGACAACACTGAAAGCAAATAGAGCGTAGCACTTGCCTCCCCCATGTGCCAAGCTCTCCCCCAATTCTGAGAGGACAAATTCCTGCCCCCACATGCTGGACTAGAGTGAGACTGGGGCAGGGCTGGCCCCTACCAGGTCTCCTGCCTCTGTGGCCCATGACCTGTTTCCTCTCTGAGACCCTCACTATCTCTGACAGCCAACCCTGCTTCCTCCATTGCTCCCTGCTCAGCAGGACGTCCTGGTGAGGAGTCCTTCCATGCCCAAATATGAGACAGGCTCCTACTCACCTGCTTCCTATGAGCCCACATCCCTGGGCCCTGTCTTCAGCCTGCACAGCCCAGCTCTTGCCAAAGTCCTGACTGGTTCACAGCAAGAGGCTCCCTGTGGGCATGAGCTCAAATCCTTCATCTCCTGCCTGGGTGCCAAGTCCTCTACCTAGAACCCTCCCTAGACATCCACCCAGGCTCCTCTGAGCCACTTCTCAGCCTCAGAGCCCTGCCTCTGCTCAGCGCCTACACCAGCTCAGCACCCTTACATTTGGGCTTAAGGCCCATCTCTGCCCCCTGTTGCCTGTGTCCTGGTCCTGAGTGCCCAGTCCTGGTCCTGCTTTTCCACAGGCAGCAGCAAGACACTTTCTTCCTCAACAACGAGCCCAGCAGAGGCCATGGCAGGACATGGCACAGTGAGTGCACAAGGACGAAGACCCAGGTCAGCTCTGAGCCACTCACTCCCATTTCCTTGGGGGGTCCCAGAGGCTCCCACAAAGGGGGCCCAGGTCTTCCCAAGAGCACTGCTGTCCTGCTGTGTAGCCAGCACTCTATCCCCGAAGCTTACAGGAGGGGTGGGAAGCAGGTTTTAGCACTGAGGGAACCAAAATGCTCATGAAGAGGAGATAGACAACCCCTACCCTCCTGAGATCCCCAAGGATTAGCGTCAGAATTTGTGAATTTTCACTCGGTTCAGTTTTCAGCAGTTTTTGCCCTAGTGATGTGAATATTTTTTTTCAAAGCTTTTTAAAACCCCAAACCAGCTTGCCAAAGGGTAACAAATTTCAGCACACAGCCCCTCAGACCTGTTCTCTGCTCCTCCCCACTGCGGCTGGTCCACAGGTCAGTTCACTCAGCCACCCACATCTGCCCACCCAGGACGGGGTCCAGAGCTCTGAAGGATGCAAGAAGCCCTCTGTAGGCATGGCCTTGTGCTCAAGAGATGCTCCTGTCCACAAACCAGAGAAGCAGGTGCCAATACCAACTCCTTGCAAGGGCCCTGGGGCTGCCTGTCCAGGGCTCAGGCGCCTGCATGACTGCCCTGCAGACGGGTCCTGTCCCTACCATGAGCACACACACCCTGTGGACCTGGATCCTGCATGGGAGAACAGAGGGCAATGAGGGCTCTTGAACCTCATCCCTCTGTGCTCCCGGTCCCCCACACAAGGGCTGCGAGCTGCATCCATGACCACTGCCCGGGCACCATAGGACCTGGTTCAGCAAGCCTTGGTAACAATAGCTTGGGTACCCAGGAGAGCCAGAGGCTAAGAGGGGAGCCGCAGACCAAGGGGGAGTCAGAAGCACCTTCTCGGTCAAGGCCACAGGGGGCCTTCAGCCCCAAAGTCCCACTCAGTGTGGGAGCAGATGCAGATGGGTGCCAGTTGCAGCCCAAGGGCCAGCTAGCCCACTTTCTAACTTGGGAGCCGGGAGCTGTTCTCTTATCAGAGACCGCAGCAGCAGGAAGCAGGTGGAGGAGGTATTTTGGGGCTTGGAAGGGGCCCCCAGAGCCTGTGAAATCGCACCAAGTGGGCGGCCACCTACTCTACCTAAATATATAGCCGGGCTCAGCGGCCTCCCAGCTAGCCGCCCCCTCCTGCGACGCCCTCTCGGCAAGGGGCCCCTGAACACCCCCAAGCTGGAGCCATTCCCACTGCCATCTCCATGTCTGTGGGCTTCCAGGGCCTCTGTCCTCTCAGGTCGAGGGCGAGTGATAAGCCACCTGTAGCCCGCCCTGACACTCAAGGCACCTGGGGTCCTCTGCGTGGCTTTCTCGCTCCGGGGCTTACTGGACCCTCTTTGCCCCTGGCCTCAAGGATGGTCAAGGTCATCTCTGGCAAGGCTCCAGTAACAAATGAGAGAAGCACAGTGGTCTAGACCTGAAGATCTTGTCCTGGGCCTCTGCCTCCTTTAGCTGAACAGGGGTGGGACACAGAGGGCCCCTAAACCCCTGGGGGAGAGCAGGCATCACAGCCCCCAGCCTGGTCTGGCAGCCGACTGGCCCAACTCATTTTCAAACCGGCAAATCAGGGCCATGTGGAAGGGCGCTTCCTGTCTCAGCAGCCTCTGTGTCCAGCCACTCTGACACAACATGGAACCCAGAGCTGGAGACTGGGAGGGGATGCTCAGCCCCCTGTGCAGGTCTCATCCATGTAAAGAAAAACCACAGGTGGCCATTTTCTTGCGTCTCGGGATCCACGCGGCTGAGAAATGCAGATGTGTCAACCCCAACCTCGGCATCTGTGGAATTCGAGTGCACTGTTGGAGGACGGAGCCCCGTGGGCCCGGCCAGTGGCGTCCCGGCCCTGGAGCTGGAGGACCCACCGCCACGGGGGCTCTGTGGAGAAGACACTGGAGGAGAGATTCGGTTTCATCCCCTCTCCCATGGAGCAGGTAGCCTGTCACTCTGCAGAGAGCATCTGTGCCCGAGGAGCGCGTGCCAGGTGCTGGTGCCAGACCAGCCTCTCTGCCGGCTCCGTGTGGGGCGGGGGACCAGTTGGTCGTGGGTTTTACATAACACTGCAGGCTCTGCCAGGCTGCATGTTGGGGGGGCACGCAGGCATGGAGCAGAGGCAGGAGTCCCACAGAAAGCAGAGCTGAGAGATCCCTGGGCGCACGGGAAACTGGACACAAGTTTAGGGTCTGCGGATTAACGTCAGGGTGGGTGCTGTGGGACCTGAGGACTGGGGTTGACTCTCAGTGCTCATCCTGACCCCGGCCGTCCTGTGGACCTTCTGGGCCTTTCTGCCTCCCAGTATCCACACTTGCTTTTATTGCCTGGCCCCTTCCTCTCAGTCATCAAACCCCAAATCTGTCTCCGCACTCTCCCCCTGGGGCCTCTGCCACACTGGCTCTCAACCTCTTGGCCGCCCAGCCCGGCTAGGGGAGTCCCTTCCTAACTGTCCCCTCCCAGGCCACCCAGCCAGCCCATCTCCCTAAGGCACAGGCAGAGGTGCCCCTTCCCTCATGGCCTCGGGACAGCCCATGTGACTTCCTGCAGGAATGCACCCAGGCTGTGTCCTCCCTCGGTGCCCATGGCTGCACATACTCGGGCTCTCTCCTCTGCCCTGTCCCTGGCATGCCATATTCCTTCATTCTTCGTTCATCATCCAGTAGCCCCCACTCCTTGTCCCCCAGAAACCTAAGTGGCCAAGGAGTGGCCTCCTTGTACCCTGTACACCCCAGGGTGTACCTGGTCCCTGCCCTGCTGGAGTTCTCCTACATCTCCGTGGCCAGAGCAGGTAGCAAGGAGTGGCCAGGCGGTCAGCCCCAGGTCCCAGCTAAGACCCCAGCTCAGCCACACACGGACTGGGGTCCCAGGCTCCTGTCTCCTCATGGGCTCCATGTCTTCCTGAGAAACAGCCAGGCGAGAGGGCAGAGCACAGCGTCTGGCCAGTGGCCATGGCCATTGTGTCCAAGGAAAGCTCTGAGACTCAGCAGCTTTCAGGAAGCAGCTCCTAAGGGCACCGTCCTGGGCATGTTGGGGACCAGACAGCCTGATGGTTAGCATCTCAGCACCACCCCTACAGTCCCTGGGGGGTGCATTGGGGTATCCAGCAGGCCTCGGTTCCTGTCAGGAGCTGGCATCTCGTCATGGGCTGAAGTACTCTCTGAGGGCCTGGGGAAAGTCCAAATTCCTCCTGGGATGCGGGGGTCATAGCTTTCGACCCAGGACCCTTGTTATCCTGGTCCTGCCCTATAATCTGTACAGAATTCACCTGAACACCCTTGTGGTAGGCGCTCACTCCCTCCAAAGCTAGCCCCTGAGCCTTTGCAGATGATTCTTGCTAACCAAACTCCAAGTTACAACCCAGAACTGTACCCCTGTACCCACAAACCTTCCTGTGTGGGGACCCCAGTGACTTCTTCACCTCTGCAGGACCTCGCTGGGACAACCTGCAAGTCTGGGAGCCATCACCCCATCTGAGGGGTCAGGCCCAGGGACACAGCTTCATGGGAGGCCCCTGGCCTCTTCCTTCGGCTCCTGCGCAGCTCAGAGCCTTGTTTCACTGGGGTCTGCACAGCCCAGTGCTCTGTGCAGCCTCAGCCCTTGGGGACACAGTGCACATAGCCAGTGTCTCAGCCCCCAGATCTCGCACTGAGGTTTCTCCCACAATGACACCTGCTGCCGGCTACCGGGATTCTCGACCTGAGTGGGCTCCAGGGCAGCAGTGAGTAGCTGGCCCCCCGTCCAGATCTCCACTGGGGGCCGAGCTGAGCTCAGAAGTGGGTTGCATGCAATTGATTCCCTTTCAGCAGCGGTGACTCATGCCCTGTGCCAGGCTGTGCGTGGCCGTGTTTTCGTGACGAGGATTTTTTCTCCTTAGTGATCTAGGAAGTTACTATAATTCAGCCTCTGTGCCTCACTTCTCGTGTGCTGCAGCAAAAGCACTATTTTAGTTTCAAAAGAGAGGCATTAGCTTTTGGAAAGCAGTTGGCCTGACTAGTGGCTGTGCTCCTGCTGCCAGCCCTGCCTGCCTCTCTGGGCGGTGAGTGCCACGGTTGATGGCACCATCACACGCCAGGCTTTGAGCCTCCTGGTCCAAAGGCAGTGACGAATGGCTTGCCGGGTGGGAGCCTTGAAAACATCCCGACACTCGGACCCAGACCCCACCCCCGATGTCCACTGTCCTTGCTTGCAACAGATGTTATTAAGGGCTTTGTGCATCAGTGGAGTTGAAGCAGAGTCCCCTGGATCCCAAGAGCACGAGACCCAAGGAGTCACTGCCCCGCACTCGGGGACAGCCTAGGGTCTGGGGATGCCAGAGCCATGCCAGTCCTGCACAGTGTGGGCGAAGTGCTCAGAGTCTCTGAGTCTCAGGGAGGCACCCTGTGGTTGTGATGGTGCCTGTGACTTTTGTTATGTTTTAGACCTGGGTGTCCCCTGGAGAGGGGGCTTTGGTGAGTGGACCAAGGGGCCGCTGTGTCCCTCAGTGGAATCCTCTGTGGAAGAGGTCAGAGCCAAATGTGCTGTTAAGAGGCAGAGCCTGATTGGAGGTGGTCCCTGGAGGCATGGCCTGGAGGGTTTCTCTCCCAGCCCTGCTCTTCCCTTGCCTCTGCGCTTCCTGGTCACCATAACCTGAGCAGCTCTTTCCTGCGGGGTCCTTCTACATCTGAGCCAACTGACCATGGGCTGAGACTTCTGAAACGAGGGGCCAAAATAACCCTCCCCTCTTTGGGCTGTGGTTGTTGGGTGTTGCATTCCAGCCACAAGAAAGTGACTCACACAGCCCTGCTACGGTAAATGAGTGTGGTTAACACTGGTGATCACCATACCACACCCCATCCTTAAAAATTTCAGGGTCATTTCTGGAGCTCAGAGGTCACCGGCAGAGAGACAACAGGGACAGACCTGGAGCGGGCCCAGGTCCCCTCACCAACCATGGGAGCGGCTGATGCTCTAACACTGTCCACCAATGCGTGGTCCTGTTTCGTGGGCAAGGAAATTGAGGCTCAAGGAAGCCTGTCCCATGTCGCCCCACCAGCAAGCGGGGAGCTGGGACCAGATCCCAAGTTCTCGGCCTCACTTGCTCTTTGGGATGGTCACCTCGAGTCATGGGGCATTAAAGGAACTGGGGCAGCCACCACTCCCAGGCATCCCAGAGGAGCCACAAAGAGGCCCCAGAAGTCAGTGTCCCTGTCCAGGTGTCTGAGTGGAGCTCCATCCAGGGGCAGCTGAGCCAGCTCTGTCCCTCTGCCCTGCTAGCCTGTATCGTGCCTCCTCCCAACCTGGCTCAGCAATCTGAGTTAACCAGGCGCTGCACTCTGCACATGCCAGCTTTCTGTCATCAACCACGCAGAGCAGAGACACCGAGATGCTTAGGGAGCAGAAATCCCTTTCCTCTGAAGCAAGCTGGCCCACTCAAGTCAGGGCGCGAAGGGTCCCCTGGGCCATGGCGGAGCTGGGCTGCACACACGCCAGCAGAGCTAGAGCAGAGATGATGTTCACCACCTCCTGCAGTGCCCGGTGCAGAGCAGATGCTCAGATCTAGCCTGGCTGGAAAGTCGCTGGCTGCGTCAAGTCAGTCCTCTCTTTTCTCCTCCCAGCGGCCACGTCACAGCGCCCAGGGCAGAACAAACAGCTTCTGTTCAGGAAAATAATGAGGCACACGGATCAGCCAGCTTTGGAGTAGCTGTGACAAATTGGCCCCCTCTTGAGAGCCTGTCCTTTGCCTGAGGCCCAGAGGCCACTGGTCCCAGCTGGAGCAGGGATATCGTGGGTCCTGTCTGCCCCATCCTCACGCCAACTGGCCCCGCGATGGTATGCTGTGTGCCTCTAGCCTTCAGCTCTTCCCTCAGTGACAAGGATGGTGTGGGTGTCCCCAGCCTAGCAGTCTCTTCAAAGCCTAAGTTAGTTTCCTGGGGCTGTCAAACCCCCCATAAGTGGTTTCTTTAATACCACAGATCACTCCCTACCCACAGTCCCCAGAGGAGGACCAGCCCTGGGCTCTTCCACTGTCTGGTAGCTCTGGGCACTCCCTGGCTTGCCTGAAATGTCCCCAACCTCTGCCTCTGTGTGTGGGTGGCCTTGACCTGCTGTCACTCTGTGTTCCTATCTTGATTTATAACGAACCAGTCGAGGCCCACCTTAAATCCAGGATGATACCACCTATGCCCATGAGCCAGGAGCATTTGCAAAGCCCTCATTCTGGGGCTCCAGGTGAACGTAACTTTGGGGAACCTGGACACCCCAGCAGGTTTATTCTTTGCATCACTGCAGGGTGGGCATGGAATAGTCACCCACCAGACCACCAGGATCAGCACTGGGACCTTGACAGCTGGTAGGTTCATTTGCCCGGCACCTTCATCTTCCCACCTGGGGAAACCGAGGACCAACAAGAGCAAAGCTGGCTTCGCTGGGTCTGTGGGGGAGCAGAGACCATCTGCTGTCCTTGTTCTCTGCAGGTGCGGGAGGAGCAAGAGTCTCAAGTGGCCTTCATCTGCCCCAGTAAATAAATGAGCAGCTGAACGAACAGCCCGCATGGGTGGCCAATGGCTCTGGGCTCAGTGTCCAAACTAGTCTGCTTCGTGGGGAGGGGAAAGCGGAGACTTTGCTCAGGGCCGCAGGTCACAGGCAGCAGGACAAGGCTGGCAGAGGTGCTGGGAGGTGCTGGGATGATGACCTCAAAGGCCAAGCAGAAGCAGGCTGTGGTGATTTGTGGTGCTCAGTTTTTTGGGCTTCTCTGCAGAGCCCAGGGGGACAGCAGGCATCCCCCTGCTTCCTCCTGTGCAGCCTCTCTCTGCTGTTCTCAAACGTATGCAGAGGCCAAGGCTGGACCACCGGAAAGAGGGGGCCTGGGAAGCCCCTGCTGGCCCAGCTCTTGTCTGCCATCAGCAGTGTGTGGCTGAGAGGACAGACGAGGGACCGGAGAGGCTGGGGTTACGAGAAAAGCTGGGAGAGGCTGTGCTGGGCCATGAGCAAGAGGAGGAAAGGGGAAAGCGCAGGAGAGGAAGGAGAGGAGGGGACAAGCAAACACGGGAGCAGCTGCAGAGCTTTCCGCGGAAAGCTGGGAGAGGCACTCTGAGGGCCAGCGCCAGCCCCCAGAGACCTGACTGTCCCCACCCCGGGGAGTCACCCCAGCCCTGGCTCTGCGACCGAGGCTCTCCGCCTTTGCCTTTTCCCCTCGCTGTCTCCTGAGCAGAGAGGCTGAGCCCCTCTGCCCCCTACACCCCCCAGGCAGGGGTCTGGGCTGGCATCTTGGTTTTGCTTTGTTTTCTGATTTTGCAACAGACTTAGCAGGAGGGAAGGAATATTAACAAGGACGAGGCCCATGGGGACGAGGGCTGGAGGAGTCACTGTGCTGCTCTGTGCTTTAAGGAGCCTGGACAAAGGGGCTGTGTCTGGGGCCTGCAGGGGGTGAGTGGGAAGACAAGAGGGGCATGCACCACAGCACTGTGATCCCTACCAGAAGGTCCAGAAAGAGCTTCAGGTGCTCTGGGTTTCTTGGGGAACCTCCAAGATGACACCTGAGGGCCCAAGCTCTCCTCCTTCCAGACAGAGCGCCCCGCTGTCCCACGCAGGCCCATTGCAGGCATGACCGGGCCATGTGGCCCTGTAGCCGACATGAGGACCCTCCCTGATCTCTGAGCTACCGCAGAGGCCCTGCCGGCCAAGCCCCACCATGTGATTGAGTGCTCTGAGCCTCAGGGGCCTCCTTCCCATGTCCCAGGGAAGAGCTGCCCCCTAGGGCTCTTGGGATACCATCAAGGTGGACAGCCATGGGGCCACTTATCCACTTAGGGATGCACCACCGTGTCTCTGCTGTGGTTCATCTGTCCTGGGCTTCAGGAGTAACCAACAGGCCCCACAAAGATGAAAGGAAGCAGAGAGGCCTGCAGGTTGGAGGAGTGACAGCTCTCCCCACATCCCAGGACCAGGTGAAAGTAAACATCAACAGATCAATGGCAGCCGCTCCTCCATCCTTCCTTGGCTCCCCCTCCGTCCCTCCTTGGAGGCGTGTCTTGGAAAATGTATCAAACCAGGCTTTTGCAGGGGTTTTGATCTGGCTGTTTGGGAATTAGCCCCCAGGCTGGGACACATGTGGCCTCATTAGCACTTCAGATGCCTGAAGTCTGGCGTTTGATTTCCCTGCTATGGGCCTCCCCAAGCAGGTAACAGAGCAGCCAGGAAGTGCTCAGAGAGCCTGGGCAGGAAGAGCCAGCCCCGAGGCTAACCTGAGGCTGGGACGGCTTCCCTGTGATGCCCCCCCACCCACCCTTGTGTCCCTGTCCCGAAGGCATTTGCTCCTCAGGGTCCCATTGTGCAGCTGCAGAAATGAGGCACAGAGGCCTTGGCTCCCCATCACAGACCCCAGACAGTAGCTCCCTGGCCCCTGAAACTGCAAATGAGATGTCTCTCCTGCTCAGGACCCCATCTTGAGGAAGTAGCCACCGCAGCATCCTATCCTGCTCTGCCCGAGGCTACCTGTGGCCATCATCCTGGTCAGCACTGAGCATCAAGTTCCTGAGCCTCAGGAAAGCCTGTTCTGTACCCATCTGCCATGTGCCTTCACTCAGTGGCCCATTGAGCGCCCCCCCAGAGTGGATGTCCGGGGTCACAGATGTCACCTCCCACCAGAGGCCACCTCACAGGGTCTGTGCAGCAGTTAAAAGCCGATTTGGTCAGGAGCAATTGCAGTGGGTCAGAAGCCTCAGGACAGGACTGGGCTCCACTCTGAATGCAAGCTGCAGGGAGGGGTGAGGAAATGGAAAACAGCAGAGGAGAAACATTGGCCAAACACCTGGCGTGAGAGTGGGCAGGAACTGATCCTGCTGTGGAATGCAGTCAGGTATCAGGGTGGCGTCCTCTAGGAGCAGATTCAGAGATTCTTGCTAAAACTGGGCTGTGAGGGACGAGGCGCACGGCAAGCCCACGTGAAGACCTGAGTGCGAGGCGTGGTTAGGACGAGTCTTCTGTCTTGCATCACACAGCAGGTACGGGGTGGACTTGGGTCCTTGCAGAGCTCTGAGGTGGCCCACTCTGCAGCCTCAGGACCACCTGGGGCCCTGCTCTCCCAAGAAGCAGAATGTCTTTAGCTGGCAGAAGAAGGGCTGATGAATGGACCCTGCCAGCTCCAAAGCTGGGCATAACTGTCCATGCTCCTGCAGCCTGCAGGGTATGAAAGCAAACAGACTGAGAGAGGGGCCTGAATCTTCACCATCTGTGAGCTGTTGTAGGGACGTGGACATGCACACGGCACAGTCGTGTTCACTCACGCTCCTCTATGCAAGCACACCTGGCAGCGACTGCACAAAGGCACTCGTGACCTGCATGTGCTCATGCACCTATATATGCTTACATGCACGCATGCTGCCGCAGGTGTGATCACACGTGCAGGGCACACACCTGCATGCCCACATCTGAGTGCTTGCCACATGTCTGCACGTGTGCACAAGCACACTCACACGTAAGCACGTGTGCTCACACACACACACTCTCCTGAAACCTGAGCCTCTTGGCACCAACTCTGGTCTGAGGAAAGTGAAGCCTGCTTCACCTCAGTGCCGGTCAGGATAGAAAACTTCAGAAGATCTGAACCCGCTGAAGTACAGGTAGTGATCCTGGGGCCCTGTGTGGACTCCAAGCCTCACCTTCTGCTGCTGGACCAGTGCGGCCAGCTAGGTTGTTTGATGCGGGTGTGGCCCTTTAGACTCTGAGAGGGGCAGAGCTGTTGGATCCATCTTTGATGAGGCCATGTGCATGCAGCAGGCCAGCGTCGACTTAAAGAGGTCTGCCCAGGGGGCTCTGGAGGCCCACGACCCAGCCAGTGACCAAGGATGGGCCCTGGCAGGTGGCGGCCACTTAGCCAGGCCCGGTCTCTGCTGCAGCAGTGATACAACCACAGATTCTCAGATGCTCACCCTCTGCCCCGTGCTTGGGACAGGGTCACAGAGGGCTCTGGAATCCTAGGTAGCCCCCAGGCCATTGGGAAGGGAGGAGGGGCTCAGCCCAGGGGTAAAATGACCCCAAAGAGACCCACACTGGTCCTGGTTCACAGGGTCTCAGTCACCACGCTCAGCCATTTCCTCCCTCTACCCCATGCACCTTCACCAAACCCTCAGTGCATGCAGGGGCTGGGTGATGAGCCTGCTTTCACCCTGCATCACTGGGACTCTCCTGGTCCCATGACGATGCTCCTGGATCACCCTGCGCTCCCAGGACAGTTGGTCATTCTGGGCCAGCCGGGCCATCTCCTGTCACCTGCTCCTGGGAATAGGAGGAGGCCACGCAGGACGGAGGAGGCCCGGCCTCTGCTCAAAGGCACCATCTGTGCCCAGTGTGGCTCCGCCTGAGCCACCATGAGCATCAGGCAGCAGAGACGGTGACAAGCGAGCCGCTCTGTCCTCCCCTCCGCCCTGTGACTGGGACTTCTGCCCACAGGAAACTGCCCCGGATGTAGAAATTCAGGCTGTCCTTGCTCCCGTGGGTTGGGACATCACCCTCACATGACCTCACCTGACTGCAGCTTGTAGCAGGGCCAGGACCACCTTTGTATAGGACCTAGTGTTTCCGGGTGTGCAGGGGCTCTGTGAGCACTGGCCGTGTCCTTGTGTCTTGTCCTGGTACAGAACCATGCAGGTCACAGGATGGTGCTGGCAGAAGCTGAGCGGGAGAGACGGCAGGCCCCCAGGGACAGAAGACTCCCGACGCCCGGGGAGGGGGAGAGGCCCTGGCCGCACTGAGCTCCTCTCTGTCACACCCTCCTCTGCGAGGACTGATCTGCTGCGACTGAGAGGCCCAGCTGCGCGGCAGCTTCCAAACAGAGCCCTTCTCAGAGCTCAGCACTCTGAGGGACGGCTGGACTGGCCCACAGCAGCGTCCACGTGGCCAGCAAGAGCTCAGTTATCACGGTCCTCCGTGTAGTCACAGTGGGGCCGCAGAGAAGAGAGCTCAGGCAGGAGCGTGCCGCAGTGGAGCCTGAGCCACATGGAAGAGGGGGGCTGAGGCACCGTGTGGGGAGGAAGGATGCGTTCTTGTAGGAGCAGCTGAGGCCCAGCCTGCTGCTGCCTCCCCCTTGCCCCCTCTATGCCCCAACTCCTGCACCAGCTCCTGCCCCATCTTCTGGCTGGGAGCATGGACACCGTGTCTGCCAAGGCCTCTGTCATCCCCTGGCTTCTCTCAAGGGTCCCACACCACCCTTCTCTTGCTCTTCTCTGGCCCCACTGCCGGCACACCCTCACATCCCTCACTGCCGCCATGTTGGGTCCCCCTCTTCTGTTCTCCATCCCAGGTGCCAACCCCTTCCCCTGGCTTCTGGGGCAGAATCCGACCCCAATCCTGCATCCTCTTGGCTCAGTGACCCCCAGTGCTGACTTCCCTATAGGACCCAGATTCGTACAGGAGGCTCCTGCTGGGGTGATGAAGATGCACATGACCTTGAAGCCCTTCCAGTGCCAGCCCCAGGCTGCCAGGCACACACCCTCAATGCTGGGGGTCCTCTTTGTTCCATTTTGCCCTCACTGCCTCATCCTGCCATCCAAGGTGTTCCCCACCCTCCCAAAGCTCCTGCCTGACTCAGCCACCTTCACCCCCACCTGCAGTTGTGATGCAGGGCCTCAGGACACTGTGTGGACCCTATGGGCCCCTGGAGGGAATAGCCATGCTTCAGCCTGGTGCCCCTAGGGCTCCCACTGTCCTCCTTGGCCGGGTGGCAGAATGAGATGTAACCAGGCCAGGGGAGGGCATGATCCACAGGACTCTTCTCCAGCTGTAGGGACCCATGCACAGAGTGCCACTCAGTGAACAAGGGTGGCATTGGGTCTCCTCCCCTAGAGCTTCAGATCCCAAGGATGCACCTAGCTTCCATTTGAGAGCTCCAGTTTATTGGTGAACTCCAGGAAGCTGCTTGCTCACTCCAGAAGCTCTGACAGCCTCTGCCTATTGTCGCCAGCCATGTGTGTCTGTGTCTCTGCCTGCACCCTGCACCCCTCCCCACCGTGGATGGGTCTGGCAAGGTCACCAGCACACAGAAGAGATGTAAGTGGCTGTCTGAAGAGTTCCACAGCCGCCTCTGGTGGAAGCAGCCCCCTTGGGAGAGCACTGCTTCAATCTGGAGTTGATGAAGCTATAAATTATCAGGAGCTGATTTTCTTGAATGGAATTGCTTGCACAGACCTGCTGTGGGCCAGAGCCCAGGGGCCCCTTGCCTGTGCACCCAGCATGTGTCCACCAGGAGGATGAGGCAGGCTGAGACAGGGAGGAGCCACCGGGGGACCCTGGGGACATTGCACTGATGCCTGCCTCTCAGCACGCTTGGGCCTCCTGAGCAGGGCCTGGACAGTGGAGGGACACAGCTCCCAGCCACCTGGCCCTGCTGCCTGTGGAGGGACTGGCTGTTTCCTGGGGCAGCCCTGAGCCCTGGGCCAGCCCAGGAGATGGGACTTTCTGGAGCAAGCACAGCCCCAGGGCACAGTGGGTGGTGTGGGAGGACAGCCTTTCCCACAGAGACAGGAAGAAAGGGCCCTGAGGCCTGGCTGGGTGGCCCTCTGCCCTCCCAGGGCCTCTAGGAAGGAGGGGTCAAGAAGATCACACGTCTGTGGGTGTAGAGCCAGTGGAGAGACTTGAAAAGACTGCCCTCGAGGATAGAGCAATGTGGGGCTGGCTGAGGAGGGCTTGGACTGCTTGGGCTGGCAGAGGCAGGAAGGATCCTGAAGCCTCCAGAGAAAGGGATCCAGGACACTTGGATGGCAGACACCTGCCTCTGAAACTGGGCAGCAGCCACTTCTATGGCTTTATCGTCATTTACTAACAGCCTCCGAATGGATCTGATATATGCTGGGCTGCAGGAATTAAGATAAATCCAGGTGCATCTGGCCTAAGGCTGGCCCTGCCCTGGGATGCCTTGCTTTCTCCAGCCCTGGCATTTGTGGGTTACCAGCACCCCTCCTAGGAAGGCCTTCCTGGTCACTCTCATGGCCACCAGCCCTGGCTCAGCGCACATGTGATCCATGGATGGAGAGTGAGCTAGGAGTCGGCACGGGGCAGGTGCCGAGTCCTTCCACCTGATGCTGGTCGCAGGTACGGAGAACCGGCGCCATGAGCATCTTTTAGGGTTCTCCAGAGAACAGCCAGTAAGAATCAAGGATGCACACAGAGAGTGACTTACTGCAAGGAATTGTCACCCTGAGCTGCAGAGCCCCAACCTGCTTTCAAACACAAACACGCACCATTGCTCAATGACCTCATCTTGTCCATCAGTCAGATGATCAGACATGTGAGGTTGGGGCTCCGTGGGGGGCTCCAGTTTGCCTCCCTGGCAGCTAGAGAGAGGCACTGGCTGCAGAACACAGTGCAGACATCAAGCGGCTTGTCCTTGTCGCCTGCCCCTGCCCTGCATGTCCAGCAGGGGCTGGCAGGTGCCATGGGTGTGCACTGCATGGCATAAGCAGAGGCGACAGCTGCTTCCCCATCACACATGCATGGGCACAGGCGTGCAGGCATGCACACACCTGAGCAGGCATGCATAGGTATACATAAGCATGCTTACACACAAGGCACAGCTGAGTGCACAGGAGCACACATGCACAGATGTGTGTGTACACAGAAGTGCTTCCAAGCCCAGGAGCCACCCAAGGGACACCTGGAAAGCAGACAGCACCTGAGGAACTGCAGAGTAGGCGATCCATGGCAAGATGAGAGTCTCCCATGGGCTGGAGCCAAGACATCCAGCCTGGGTCCACAGCCCTCAAGTCCCAGGTCTCTCCTTCCCCACTGGTTCCTCCTCCACCCTACCACATCCTAGTGCCTTCTGCTAGAAGCCCCTCTGCCCAGAGTCATCTCTCTATGAGGAACTGACTCAGCCTCTCTTCCAGCCACCAGGGGAAATTCACCTTGAACTCCGATAGGATACTCGACCTTGAGCTTGGCCTCCCATCTGCCTCTACAGAGGAGCACAGCTTCTTTCTCCTGTAGGTCTGGTTTGCCCCCAGCTCCAGCACAGGGTTGTGTGCGCAGTTGGGACTTTATAAGGGCTCATGGCCTGCACAGCTGACTGGTGAACTCATCCCTCCGGCTGCTGGTGCACCAGTGGCCGGGACCCAGCTTACCAAAAGTAGGCTGAGGGTGAGGGTCTCACTGGCCAGACCTGGCTTGCAGACAGTCTAGAGACTGCAGACCCCACCTCCTCCTCTCAGCCCCTTGCCACTCCCTGGCCCTCACCCCGTGCCTCCCCAGAGGACTAGGGGGTCCACCTTCACTCCCGAGTCCTTGGTCCATCCTCCTCCATCTGGTAGGGGTGATTGCTGCCTCCGTGAAGCAAAGATTTCACTTGAAGCTGGTGCTGGTCGGTTAGTAGAAACCAGCACAGCCCATCTGACGGTGGGCCCGCCTGAATCCCAGTTCAGCGACCAGGAAAGACAGAATCTTTTCAAATAAAGCAATGTTTGTTTTTAATTATTGAATTAACTACTGACATCTTTGCTCAGCTCCCGATGCTCTGGAGGAATTAGCATGAGGGTGAATTGTAAACATCTGAATTTGCCCAGCCAGCCTCTTAAAGAATTCAGGGGGCTTTGCAGTTAATACAGGGCTCCCAACACTCACCATGAAGGAGGGTTCGGTGGGAGTCAGCCCCATAGAGCCTCAGGGGCTCAGGAAGTTTTCTTGGAGCACTCATAGATAGCCCAGGCCACTTGACCAGAGTGTCAGGGACACACAAGGCCCAGTCACCTCCCCCTCGAGAATGTGGACCTCCCTATTCCAAATCCTCCTCAGGCAGATGATCTTCCTGGCACATTCAGGGAAGACAAGCTTACTAAGACCCTCCCACTGTGGTGACCTCCTGAGCTAGCCATGTGTGGGCCTGTGCTTTCCCATGCGGCCTTCTCCTGTCAGCACCTGGGATTTTCTTATAGGGAGTCACTGTCCAGTGGGGGCCCTGGGCAATGAGTCAGTCACTGGCTGCCCACCAGGATCTGACAGCACAGGGGCAAGGAGGATTTGGAGTAGACAGTCCAAGAGGCAGCTCAGCTGCCAAGACACGGACTTTAGGGGACAGTGGTGGATGAAAGAGGCCAGGTCAGGGGAGGAGGAGACAAGAGGGCTCACAAGAGGTCCCCAGAGACCCCAGGAATTAGGGGATCAGTGTATGTCAAGAGGACCCAGACCTGAGAACCAGCCGGCAGCAGCCACAGCCTTCCCGCACATGCAGACGGCCCGGGCAGAGCCGCAGGGGCGCTGAGAGATGCAGAGAAGTAGGGTTGGGAGCTGCCCCCCGAGGACAGCAGGACTCAGACTAAACCCACTCTGAGGCCGTGGGGGAGCAGTGCCAACCCCTACGTGGGGAGCCCAAGGCTGGCCTGGCCTCACCAGCTTTTAATGACTCCTCACCTCGAAGGCGGCTCTCCAGCACAGAGCCATGCCCCTCAACGCTTGGGGTCTCTGTCCCTCTGAATCGGACCAGGCTCCTGTCCTTGACTGTGCCTGGGGCCTGGGCTGAATGGGCCAAATGTCCAACCGGGGAGTTCAGCCCAGGCATTTCCATGCCCAGGGCCCTTGTGGTGTCTGGAAGCCGTGTTGGTTGCATCCGCTGGGGGGAACAAACTCCCGGCATCTAACGGGTGGAGGCCAGAAAGCATCTTACAGTGCCCAGGACAGAACCACCCCAGTAACTCATGCTCCTGAAATGTCAATGACACCATGCCAAGGGAAAGGAGGGCGCTCTGATCCCCAGGAATGACACTCCCCCAGGACTCAGGCTCCCTGAGAGGGTGGCACACATCTTCAGGCCTGATGGAGGGTCTACATGGCAAGAAGCCACGGCCCTGTGTGAGGAAGCCCCCTTTCCAGACACATCGTCCACACCGCCTATCATCTCCTGTGTAGAAGCAAAGTCTGCCTGTGCTGGAAGGTAGCAAGCCCACCAGGCCAGTGAGTCAGCTGCTGGGTGCATGGTGGTGGCCCTTGGCGCTCCTGCAGGTCAGTGCCCAAGAACAGGGACATAGCTGTCTGCATTGCCCTGCCATGTCCATGCCTACCACACAGGCACAGGTGTGCACACACGCCAAGCCCACACATGGGCTTCTACAGGTGCAGGCCCCTGGGCACACACACTACACAGATGCCTGCAGCATGTGCACACATGCGCACATGACACCTTACAATGCTCACATATACAGTACAGTACACATATGGTCACACTTGTGTGCATAACACATGCCATGCAGATGTGCTCATGCATGCCTGATGCACACACCACACATGCCCACATACACACGCAGCAGGCACACATTCCTGGACACACAAAGCCCACATATACACACACAACATCCTCACACTGCCCGTGCACAGGCACGCATCCCTGGCTGTAAAGGGCCACTCTGTTTCCTCCCAGCCACCACTCTGGCTCATCCAGGCTGCAGAAGAAAAACGAGCTCCGATTAAGATGTCTTAATGGAATGCGCTGGGCCGCTCCCATTACTCACCCAGCTTCCTCAGACTTTAGTATTCCGCGCACTCCCTCCCTGCTTGCCTTGGTCCTCGCAGCCAGAATCGCATCCTTTTCATCCCTAATATTATTGCTCATGTCCTCGCTGAGCTATTGTGGCAGCCACTGTCCTTCTGAGGCTGAGGTTTTACAAGAATGAACGCACACGACGGAAGCAGATATTTACAGTGCAGACCCAAGGTAGCTGGCTGGGACTGGAGGCTTTTATCGTGGAGGGTGAGCACACACCCCGCCCACTCCCAGAAAACCTCCCAAACTGCTTTTGCTTGATCTGTTGATGGCAATTTTGTTCAAAGTCTCCTTTCTTATTATATTTGCTCTTCGGGGCATTTTTGCCCTTGATCTCTTTGTGAGCACAGGATTATAAGACCCTCTGGAATTCATCCCCTCCACTGCCAAGCCAGCCTCAGAGAGAGCAAGTCCACGCACGGGACTGCTTCAGACCCTAGGGTCATGGAGGGCGGGGGCGGGGAGGCAGCCTTCTCCCCTGGGCCTGGCGGGGCTCATGGCAGTTAAGTGCCGCCTGAATCTCACCGCAGTCTCCCCTGCGGTAAGGCTGCTGCTGTCGCCCTCCTTGAGCCCCTTTCCTCCTGGCCAACCTCCTGGCCTGCTCGGGCGGAGAGGGCCCAGCCTGGGCTGGCGGCTCCGAGAGTCCACAGGATGGGGGAAGAGCAAGTTCAACCTTGGGGATGCACAGTCCCCTTCCCAGAGACCTGGCCTGGGCTCTGAGCTCCTGAAGGCCCTCACAAGCTCACTCGGCCCCCATCGAACCCCACGCCTGGCCAGTAGATGTCCCCTGGCCTCAGCCTGCTCTGTCCACCCCCTGCGGGGAATATTCACCAACAGCTTTGATTATAGGTGTGCTTTTTCTCCTTCTAGCCCTGTGCTTGGGGGAAAAAAATCTCCAAAATATGAATTATGTATTGAAAATTCAGGCAGAGCAATCACAGGCAATAAATAATTCCCAGCTACAGACACATTAGTTAGCTGTACAATTCACTCACAGGCGAAACCAACCTTCTCATTAACAACAAGCAAAGGCAGGAGCCTCTCTAATGTGGATTCCAGCCGCGAGGTCGGGCCCAGAGGGAGGGACCACGGCCCCTCACTTCCCCACTGTGTGCACTCTCGTGCTGCTCTTATTCTTAGGCTCTGGATGGAAGGGCTCTGGACCGTGAACTCCAGGCTTCTGCAGGCTCCATGCAGCTCCAGAATGTTCCGAATGGTCGGGGAAGGAACTCATCAGAACAACCATGTACGTGATTTGTAACTCCAGCAAACGGGCTGAAATACATTCGGGATCTTCTACCGTCCCAGCAGCGTCTACTGTTACCCTGGAAAACATGCTGGCAGTGATGACTTTGCAATGTTTGGGAAAATGATTTTCTGAGCAGGGGTGGACCCCAAGATACAGGGCCTTCTTAAATAATCCCACACTGGCAGACACATCCTGGCAGGAGTGGAAGGGGTGGCAGGGTGCAGTAACCCTGGCTCTCTCTCCTCCTCAGGTCAAGGGAGGCGTGGAAGCTCACAGAATACAGTGGCACCTCCCAGACACATCTGGGGGTGCAGTGTTTCCACCCTGTGTTTCCTTGTCCTAACTACCAAGTAGATTTTGCCCTGGGCACCATGTACTTGATATGAGTTATCTAGGTGGATTGTGGCACGGTCACAACAGGACTTGCCCCTGTCTTACCTAGGAAACACACAAAGTTCAGGTCTAAGCAGCCTGCCAGGGTGCCAGGACTCAAGACGGGAAGCAGAGCCCATTCGCCTCTGAGCCGTTCTGGATCCCATCCCCCTGTAGCGGTCAGGAAGGTGGCTGGCTTTTTGATAAGGAAGCTGAGGAAGAGGTGCAGCAAGTCCCACTTTCCTCTCCAAATAGCAGCCTCTCACCCAGTATACTGAGCAGATGCTCAGCACCCTGGGCTTTCAGGACCTGCGCGTGTGGCCCACGATCTGCAAGGCCCTCTGCTGCCCTCACTCACTCTGTTCTTCCAACTCTGCGGTCAGTTTGACCAAGGCAACCCTGACTTGGCCCAGCCCTAATTTGCAGGCTCCTGCCTGTGTCCCTGGCCACGCAGTGCTGAACCAGACAGGAGGATGACCTGCTCCTCCCTCCAGCAAATGCACCTGCACCCACCCCAGCTCACTCAGCATTTTAATGCCTTAAAAGCCTCCCCTTTCTCTTTGCATCAATTTTCTTCTAGCGAAATATTAAAATTAAGCTTTGAAAGCCTGCCACCATGGTCTAGGCCCAGACCGGCCAGCAGAAGCCAGGCGGGCAAGGAGGCATCACTCCAGTTTAAATATTTAAAGAGACGCTTGGTAGCAAAGAGCTCTCAGGAAGCACAGGGCTAGAAGGCCGTGGGGGACTGAGAAGGACATCTGAGGGTTTGTCCCACTGTGACAGCAGGAGCCATCTGGCAGGGGGTTTCCAGGGCCCCGGGACAGCACAGCCCAGACACTCAGCCCAGCACCCATGATGGCAGTGAGGCTGCCTCTGCAGCCACCCGGCCCCAGCCTGGGAAGGTGGCCTTGTGATAGGGCAGATTTTACAGAAAGGGAAACTGGGGCACAGAGAGGTGGGGCCACCTGCCTGGTAGGACGCGAACACTGTCTCAGACTCCCTGGCCTTTACTTTCACACTGCATTTTGGGGAGTCTCAGAACTGCACTGCTGGAGTGAAGGGGCCCAGGACTGTTCAGCCCAAACGCCTGGTCTCCCAGGCAGGAAACTGAGGCCCAGGTCTGAGGCCACCCAGGTAGGAGGGGGTGGGAGGAAAGCTGAGTAGGATTTTTTCTCTTGAAGATTCAACTGTTTGTTCACAAGAGGAGCAGGTCACACGGTGGGCACCAGACCCTCACAGGAGTGAGAAACGAATGGGCAAACAGGCAAACACACATCTGCTCTACACCATGCATGTTACTGCACTTGGGGCTCCCAGGGGAGGGCCCAGGGTCCCAACCCTGTGGTGTGAGGCAGAGCAGGCAGCTGGCCCCAGATGCCTGTCAGGGGCAGTGTAAACAGTCACCCCCCAGTCTGCACGGCCCGTGAATGGGATCATGGGTCCAGGGGACACATGGGGGCGGGGGACAGCCACAGCCACTGACCCTTACCTGAACAGTCCAGCAGGCAGTGCACACACATGCATGGACACGCACACGCGTGCACGCGCGCACACGCACACGCATGGAGGGTGCCCTTAGAAGCCAGTCGGGTGAGCACCTGCATCTGTGGACATCTGTCGTAAGACGGGAGATGCTCCCAAGCCTCTGAGCGGAGAACCTCTCCTGCGCTGGCATGACGGAAGCTGTATGCCACCTGGACAGCACAGGGGCAGAGTAAGCCTGATTTCAGGGCACGTGGCAAGGGCGTTTCCAGGTGGCCTTAGCACTGAACCAGGGCCCTCAGAGGCCCAAGCACAGCAGAAAGGCCAAGGAAGGAGGAGCCTGTCGTCACCGCCCTGCCTTCCGTCGGGTGGGACCTCAGTCTTCCGCAGCCTTTCTGAGGCTGGCCCTGAGGGCTCCCTGCTCCCCGCTTCCTCTGGAACTGGCCACAGCTTTCCCTGGGTCTCAAGCTTGCAGGCAGAGGTCCTGGCCGCTCAACCTCCGCCACAGAGTGGCGAATCATCTCTTCATCAGGGTGAATCTCCTTATCTATCACCTCCAAGCTCGGGTTCTCAGGGAGCCAGGACAAACACGCCTGCATGCCATCTCCACCTGCCCCACCCCAGTCCTACCTCCATATCCAACCCTTCCGGGGGCGCCATCCCTCACCACTGTGGCCCCAAAATGGGAGGACAGCTTTGAGTGTGAGTTGCTTCTTCCCATGCAGCCCCGTGAGTTTGGCCAGTCCCTGCCTCCCTCAAAGCTTTCCTCCTCCCCCAGCCATGTGGGGTCCCCGTGTCCAGCACAGAAGACCCCTGCTCCTTCTGCCCAGTGTTGCACTGCAGAGTCCTGCCTGGGCTGGAACACAGGGGACTCACAATTGGAACAGACTAGAAAGATTGGTCCCAGCCCCAGGGCACTGCCAGGCCACCTCAGTAACAGTCACAATAGGTGAAAGCTACGATCCACCCGCAGTGGCAAGGAGCAGGGCCAGCACGTGGCCTTCTGTTGGCAGCAGAGGACAGCACCTCCTGGCCAACACACCAGCCCAGTGCCTTCCTGGACAGCCGAGAACCACTGGCTTTGTGGGCGTGCAGGGCCACTCATGAGCGAGGACATGGCTCCGTGCCACACATCCTTGCACGTGGTGAGGTATCCCGCAGAGCCTGTCTGCTCCCTGGGGCAGGGACTTCGGTGTCTCACCATGCAGGGGGCTAGGAGGTGTTTGTCCTGGCTCTCCCAGCTGGCCCTTCCTCTCCTTGGCGTGCCCTCTATGCCCTCCGGTCCTTCTGCCCTCCCCAACCTTGTCTGCACAGGTTCCCTGGCTGTCTTCAGCCTAATCCTTCCTTCCCGGACACTCGCCCTGGGCCACCAGGTAAAGGTCATCTATTTGATGAAGGTCCCTTGACCTATGTCCCCAGGCCAGTACTCCTTTCCCTGCTTGGGCACCCAAGCTTCAGGACGCACCCACCTGGAATTAAGCAGGCAACTGATTCCAGGGGCAAAGCAGAAGACAAGCTCTCCCTTACCCCAAGCTGACCCTGTCTGCACTGTGGCTTCAGGGTCTGCTCCAGTGCTCAGGCTGAGAGCTGGGGAGCCTCGCCAGTAACCCTTCTTCCTGCCCACAAAGGTGCTGGAGGCTTGGCTCAGCCTTTAAAACAGGGCGCATGCGGCCAGCCTCTCTGCTGGAGCACAGCGTGGCCCCAAGCGTGGCACAGACTGGTCCTCTGTGCTCCTGCATCCTCAGCCCACTCGCTGCCCACTTCAGGGACTGAAGCCCAGAGCCGCCGCCAGCACCCTCAGGCTGTCCTAGCGGGATGGCCTCTCTGCCCGCTCGCTCCAGGTCCACAGCTCTGCTGCCTGTGGCTCCTGTGGTGGCCACAGCCACTCCGCACACACACGAGGCCTTCAGACACACACCAGAGGGAGCGTGCAGGCTGGAGGTCAGGTCTGAAATGGGGCTCGCTGGCCTTGCTTGGGGCACTGGTAGGGCACGTTCCATGTCCCGTGTCCCATGTCGTGTGTCCCTTGGAGGCTGAGGCAGGGTCAGCTCCTGCCTTCCCTGCATGTGCATGTGCAGCATCTCCATGCCTGCAGCTCTGACCTGTGCTTCCTCTGGCACTGCCCTGCCTCCTTGTGCCCCACAGAAATGGCACAGTCAGTAAGATCATAGCTGTAAGGTGATGCCAGCCAGGGCCTGGCTGGCAAATGCCACTAGCAGATCTCAGAGGGCAGAGACAGGATCTGCTCACCCAAGGCATGAAAAGTTCCTGAACTGGGAGTAAGCCCCGCCCTGCTCAGATTCCACTTCCAATGGCCTAGGGCCTCCCCAGCTCAGGTCCCTGCCTGACCCCAACAGGCCCCTCCAGGAGACTGCAGCCCCGGAGCCCAGGCTGGAGCGATCATGCTGCAGAGGCAGCCTTCAGCTGTTTGGAGGACTTGATCCCTGTGATTCACAGCAGAACAATGGTCTCCAGCCAGTGCTGCTGAGCAGCAAGCCGGGGGCACCCGGCATTGTCTTCCTGCTCAGATCGGAAAGACAGCGAAACCTACTGGGGCCCACGAGCCCTCTGGCTACGGGGCTGCGTCCACTAGGTTGTCTGCATGGAGCCAGTGAATGTGAACCAGTGCTCCTCCCTCCCTCTCACCCTCTTGTCCTGTCCCTTTCTCGCCCCTCCCTTACCCCCCCTTACTCCTCTGCTCTTCCCTCCTAAACTTCAGCCTAGATTGATGTGTGCTCAAGTCATGAGCATCAGCTGAGCAAAAGGTGCTCAGGGCTCTGGATTACTTCACAGAAGGTTTTCCAGCTGTGCCATTGGCCTAGAAATTGTCTTTCCCATTATTGGGGTGAAAGGCTTTCCCATCACCACCATCCCTGCTGCAAAGTACTGTCAAAAATCGATGCTCAAAATCCTCTGAAATGTCTTGGCTAGGGTTCATGGCAAAGCACATTTCTGAATGGTGAGAAACCGTTTTCATCACCAGACAAATAATGACTGAGCATATTTCAGCAACCTGTGGCTTCTTCCTGCATAATTCCATCGTCAGTATGAACATTGCCAAATGTTGGTTCAACCACAGCTCTTCCATGCCCACTCTGCTCTGGGCACAGAACAAACAGGCAGGCCTGGTCCCAGCCTCACCAACAGGGCCACTCGGAGAGGCCAAGGCAGTCCCTGGGGAGGTGGATGCCCAAAATCTCAGGAGAGAAGGAGATGGCCATAGGGGCGCTGACACCCCTGGCAGGGGAAGGCGGCTGTGACCATGGCTTGAGAGCCGGCCACCTGCAGGGAACTGGGCCAGGGGCTGGGTGCCAGTGGCCTGCTTCCTGAGAGGGAGGACTCAGGCTTCTCAGAACAAATGGGGTGACCCAGAGAGGACATGGGGTGGCTTGTTCCAGATCCCCGGGCCTCAGTGGCTCCTGCAAAGCTCCTGTCACTACCCAGCAAGGATCTCAATGTGCCACCCTAGTATCAGGGAAGATCAGTGACAGTCTGGAGCTTCCTGGACTATGGGACCCCAAAATGACCTCAAGGAGCCGGCACGCAGGATGGGCATCTTGAAAAGGTCCCTGTGCAGCCCACTGTGGATGCCACCCATCCTGATGCCCAGGGAAGGACGAGCCCAGTGCATAGCCAGTGCCTAACATGACTCTGACAGTGGCGCCTGAGCCCAGTGCCATCCTGATGACTGTCTGAAACCCACAAAACACCGAGGAGAGGTTCATTTTGGCTCGGGTTCAGTCCGTGGTCACTTCCTCCAAGGCAGAAACCGCACGGAGGCGGGGCCTAGAGGAGGAAGCTGCTCAACCCTTAGTGGCCAGAAAGCAGGGAGAGAAGAGAGGAGCTGGGGACGAGAACGCACCTCCGAGGGCACCCCAGGGACCGCCTCCACCAGGCCCTGTCTCCTCACAGCACCATCAGCTGCAAACCCGTGCATAGGTGAGGCCACCAACGAGCATAGGGCCCCTGTGATCCCCTCACTTCCCCAGCACATGCAGCTTTGGGGACGTTTTTAGTCCAAACTGTAACAATACCCCTTTCAGGTGAGGAAACTGAGGCCCATGGAGGTGGGGAGACAAAGGGAATCCAGGGACGGCTGCAGCAAGTCTGCCTGGGTGATGACCAACCCAGAGCAGGTGGCCCAACAGCATGCTGTAGGCCAGAACCACCCTGCAAGATGTGTGTGCATGGAGAGATTTCTAACCTGATAGGGCACGAGCCACTCAGAGTGGTCTCCCAGGGCTGTGACAGGCAGAGAGCCAAAGCCTTGGGATTCCAGAGACACTGTGGGGTTGAGAGACAAGTGCCTCTTTCTGTTCCTTGACCAAATCACACTTTTGGGCTCATACTTGGGCTGTATACCTACAGGGTTACTTCACTGTCTCCTTGGGATGATTTCCAGAGCCAAAAGCTTCCTGGGCCGAGGTCGTTTACCTGCTGCATAGCCTGGACTGCTGGCTTCCTGGGGAACTGCTCCTCCGGGGACCCTGAGGTCAGACCTCCTGCTGCAGCACACAGAGGTATAGGGAGCTTTTCCAGGAGCTTCCCCCAGGGCCTTACGAAATGCCAGAGCCAACTGATGCAATTTCGCGGTGCAGCTGGTAGAATCTTGTAGGGTGTAGGTGGAATTCCCCAGGGTATCTCACTCAAGTCCCCAGGGTCTACCCACATGAAGCAACAACACAAAAGAGAGGAACCACATGATGACAGCCATGGGACACCAGCCCTGCTTTCTGGTCACCATGAGTTGAGCAGCTTCCTCCTCTAGGCCCTGCCTCCAGGCTGTTTCTGCCTTCCTCCACTCACCTAGGACAACTGTATGCCCCGTGCAGGTCCCTGGGCCTCTCTAGGTCTCTGTGTCCTCGTCTACAGGCGAGGAAGAAACATTACTCAGCTCTCAGATGGTTGGAGCAAGATGACAGCTGAGACAGAGGTGACAGTGGCCAATCTAAAAACCAATCTGGACATGAATGGCCTTGCCGAGGCCGCATAAATGTGTGCAGCAGACACTGCTGTCCCCAAGATGCAGCTGAGGGTCAAGATCAGAGAGCCCCAAAGATTGGACTGAGGTCATGTGGCTGAAGGGGGGCAAACCAGACCTCTGACTGGCCAGGGGTGCTCCCTACAAGGCCTGCTAGCTGGCTGGTGGCTGGTGCTCTGAAGGCTGCTGGGTGCCTACCTCTGCCAGCCTCCACCTCCCCTGCTTAGGAGGCTGCCAGACACAGCGTAGTGTCCAGCTTAGGGAAACGGGTTACAGTAGGAGACAGCCCCCTCTATGTGAGGTCAAGGGGGCCTGCCAGAGCCACACGTGGGTTGTGGCCCAACTGCACCCCTCACTGGCCCAAATGCAGGCAAGTGTTCTTTGTTTCCCTGCCATGGGCTTATGAGTACAACTTTGTCCTCCTGGGAGGGAGGACTGGCTCCCAGACTGTCCTGGGACCCAGGTACGTAGTCCTCCGCACCATCGCTCCTCAAACGAAGCAGCTGCTGATTCCAGGAAGCAAAATAACTACCACAGAAATGGGGACACCCTAACCCCCCAAGCCAGGTGGCCATGGGTGGGCTTGGGCAGGGCCACCCTGTCCAGCTCTGTCCTCCTCCCAAACAGCACCTGGGAGCCCAGAGACTTCCAGGAAGATTAAGATGAAAACTCACTTCCTAACAGGCTGTGGAGGAGAGGCAGTTGCCATAGAAATAGCACCTGGCCTATTCGCAAGTTTCAGAGGTGAACAAGACAGCAGAGGCAGCAAAGCCCCAAATGCAATGCCTTGCGGTTTTGCAGACAAATGTACACACGGCCAGCAGGAGAAAGGGAAGGTTTCTGAGCTCCCCGAAACAGTGTGTTTAGGATTTGTTGGGGGCTCTTCCCTATCCAGAACACCAGCCAGCTCTGAGTGACAGTGCCAAAAGATAACATCAGAATCTTGGTGGTGGGACAGTGACAGGCCATGTGCAGTCTCTTCCATGCCCTGGGGGCCCTAGTTGAGGACAGGGTGGCCTCAGCACTGGGAATTGGGACCGACATGGACTAGGAAGACCCTATGCCCAGGGCCAAGGTCAGGGCCTTGTGGAATCGCCACTGGAGAGGACAGCAAAGCGGGCAGCTGGAATAATGCAATGCATGGCAGGCTTCTGGAGGTGGGGGTATCGCGCTGAACTCTGACCCGACCGGTCCTCAGCCTGGCCAAGCTGGAGGCACCAGGAAGACAGGGTGGCAGAGAGGGCGGCAGGGTCTGTCACACGCACGCACACCCGCACCCATGGCCAGGGCCCCACAAGGGCCAGGATGCCAGCTACTCACTGACCTGCTGAATGCCC
The DNA here is from genome assembly GCA_004027595.1 of Dinomys branickii. Taxonomy (NCBI): domain Eukaryota; kingdom Metazoa; phylum Chordata; class Mammalia; order Rodentia; family Dinomyidae; genus Dinomys; species Dinomys branickii. Next base: position 4,302 of record PVLD010011071.1, on the reverse strand, counting down.
AGCAGCCCCCACTGCTCTTCCCTAAGAGCTCGCCATTTGCACTCTCATCCTACAGTGAGGGAACCGAGGTGCAGGATGCTGACCCTTTACCTCCCCGACCCCAGCTGTGCGGGGACCTCACACCTCTCCCGACAGGGGTCCTCTTCCCACACCAGCCCTGTCCTCCTCTGCCTCCTGGGTGGCCCTTGTCTGTTTGCTCCTGCTGTTTCCACCAGCAGAAACCCCTAGCTCTGCCGGGAGGGGGGCTGGGGTGCAAGTCAGGAGGGGCCGGACTGGGGGCGGCTTGACCTCCCAGAGCCCTCGCCTCCCCCGCCTCCTCTTCCTCCCTTTCCCCCTTCTCTTCCTCTCCTCCTCCCTCCTCTGTGTCCTCCTCCCCCATCTCCTCCTCCCTCCTCTCCCTCCTCCTCCCCGGTCCTGCTCCACCTTGGGCCTGCTCCTCTCTTTTCTGGTCCGCCTTCCACCCGGGCATCATGAGAGCTGCTCGGAAGCTCTCAAGGGGCCCTCTCGCTCTGTCACACATAGTGCTCCCGGGACCCCAGGGAGGGCCACAGAGGGCACTGCACAGGTGAGGGTGGCCTGCTGAGCGAGGCTGACGGCACAGGACAGGCATGGGAGGGGCCTGCTGCTCCAAACCATTCTCTACCTGCTGAGTTCCTGGCACAACAGAGTCCAGCGGGGTGAGTGGGTCGCTCTAGCACCACCTCCAAGGCTGGCGGGGACGTGGCTGCAGCAGCGTAGGAGAAAGGCCTGGCCTGCAGCCCGAAGGACCCATGCTTGTAGGGCCTTCTGAGTGGCCAACATCCCTCTGACTACAGTTGGGAAAATTGTCTGGAGCACAGTCATTTCCGTCACTGGGGAGTCAGACCTCTCCAACTACCCTGGCGAGTCCCACCGGCTCAGGATCAGCGGCCCATGGTGATGGGCTTGGTAATGACTCAGCCTCCACTTCTTGGCTGTCTCCGGAGGTTCAGGCATATCACTGGACCCCATAAATGCCTTCTGTGCATCCAGGAAGAGCTGCCCCGTGCATAGGTGCTGGCAGCACACCCATCTCGTTCTCCGTCTGTAAACCGAGTGTTGGAGCAAACTGTCTCTGAGATCCTCCTGTCCTGCTTCCTCCGGGACCCCCACTAGCAACAGCCTGGTGGACATAGATCCAATCTCGTCCTCCTGCACAGGCCTAGGCCACAGAGGTGCCCCCTCCCTCCGACGAGCCTAAGGTAATGGACTCCGCAGTGACGGAAATGACTGCGCTCCGGACAACAGCCTCATCAACCTCGCTGCGGTGTTTAATCTGGGATTAAGCTGTTTGAAGTCCGGGTCGGCGCGAGCACCTCATGAAAAATTGATGGCTTCCCTTTATGAGTCTGCAATGGCTAATAGCTGGGCGCTGTTGTCTGGAAGGCAAAGCTTAGGAGGGAGCGCAGGGGCCTGCAAACCAGACGCGCATCTGCCCGATTCTGCCGCAGGGCTGGAAGCAGAGGCCACAGCTGTGGGCCTCGGCTTAGGCCCTGTTCCCTGACATGGCACCAAGTGTCTCGCTCCTGTCCCTGGTGCCCGCTCTGGTCTGCAGCAGTGAGGACTCCCTATGCACATCTCCTGAAACATAAGGGAACGTACAGGCTTCCAGAAGAGGATGACACTCCCGGGACTCCAAGGGATCAGCAGATGGGTGTGAGGGCCTCTCAGCCTGCACTGGCCTGACCCCTCCTGTGTGGAAACCAGAGACCAGGCACCCCATAACCATACCTTCCCTGGGGAGGTCAGGAACCCTTCCGGTTTGTCCCAGTTCAGGACTCCTGTGTCCCAGAATACACAGTGTCCTTACATTTCAGAGGTGTGTGTGTGTGTGTGTGTGTGTGGTACTGAAGACAGAACCCAGGGCCTTTGCACTGAGCTACATCCCCAGCCCTTTTCTTAATTTTATATTTTGAGACAGGCTCTCACTAAATCACTAAATTGCCCTGTCTGGGCCTAAATTTACAGTCTACCTGCCTCAGTCTCCCAGAGTGCTGGGATTACAAATGCACACGGCTACGCCTAGCTTCTTGCATCAGTGTTATGGCTCATACCTAGATGTCCCCCTAAAAGCCTCATGTGTTCATAAATGAGGCTTTGGGGAAGTGGCTGGATTATGGGTGTGCGATTCTGGGTGAGCCCACTGGTTGGCTTAGCACAGTTCTGTGGATAATAAGGCCCATCCTGGCTGTGGAAAGCACCAACCAAGAGGCTGTGGCCTGGGTGGAATAAAAGGGACACCCAAAGGAAGGCTTCCTGCTTTTCTCCTTCTGCCCTGCCGAGGACTGTCTTTCCTCTGTGACACAGCCCGGCCATGCCATCCTCCCTTGAAGCTACTTGACTATGGACTGAAACCTCTACACAATGTTAACTAAAATAGGCCTTTCCTCCTTTAAATTGTGGGTGTGCAGTATTTTGTCCCAATAACGAGGAAGTAACTGAGGCATATCAGTTAATAATTCTTAATATTAAACTCCACTATTTAATCTACTATGTGCTTTCTAGTCCTAACTAGAGTCTCACTGCTACAAAAAACAACCAGCAAGTATTTATTTAGCATTTACTCTGTGCTGAGCTACATGAAGTGGGGCAATGACAGATATCAGGGACATCCGTCTGCTCAACCCAGGAAAACTGCCCGCCCCCTGCTCTGTGCAAGCTACTACTTAAGGAGTAAGAAGACAGAGAAAGCAGACATAGCCCCGCAGCAAGGGCCTTCTGCTCACACACATCCGGGGACCCCAATGTGAGCAAACCTGCTGGGAGAGCTTAATAAATGGGAGGGTGGCCATCAGCCCAAACAGACTCTGTTCATTCAGAGTGGGCTTCTCGGAACTGTGCCGCAAGATGGACAAGCCCTGTTAGATGAGCACTTCAGGCTGGTTCCCAGGTTAGGAAAGTGTGGTCAGACAAAGATAACCACACCACTATTCTGCAGAACCTTGAAGGAATGAGGGTGCACTATGGTCCTAGCAGCAGTGCCCGGAGCTGCTTGACTACACAATGTTTCTCCCTACAATGACTCTCACAGTTTCAGTTTAGAATGTGCCCCTGAAAGTCTCAGCTGTTGACAGGTGGAGCTTTATGAAAGGGACTGGCTCAACTTCCGGGAAGATGGCGACCGGGTAGGCAGCAGAGAGAGAACCTCCCAGAGGATTACCACCCAAACAATGAAATATAGCAATATGAAGACAGAAATGAGGTCTTCCGGGAAGAAGACGACCAGCCGAGAGAGCGAGTGCGGAGGGAAGAATGGCTTCAGCTCCTGAACCCGACAGAGAACGCGCTACTGGGACAAACCACGCCAAACTGGGCAGCGCTCCGAGATCCCGCTCAGAACCCCACCCCCGCAGCCAGTGCTGCACGAACTGGAGCAACAGCGACCGGCCGGCGGGATTTCTGAGTCGGGGAAAATCTCCATCCAGGGAAAAACATCTGAATGGCACTCCTGTCTGCACGATCACAGGGTGAGTTAAGTGCACGCTCTAACCGGTTTTTCCTGAATCGGGAAGAAGCTCAGCCCAGCGAGAGACATCAAAGCAGCTTTAAGGACTGCGGGATCTCCTGGGTGGGAAGACCTAATTAGGCGCCCCAACGGGTTTTGTGAGGGGGGAAGGAGCTCCACCCAGGAAGGAACACCTGAGTGGCCTATCTGCAAGAATCCTGGGGTGGCGAGCTGTCTATTCGCCCTGGCCAGGTCTTGGGGTAGGGAATAGAAGCGGAAATCTCAGCACACAGCTTAAGGGACATTCTCCCAAAGAGAAGGAATCATTGGAGCAGCCTCTGCAGCAGACCTTTGCCTGCTGAACTGCCTGGGGAATTTATAGCTCCACATTTTGAATCTGGTACCCAAAAATGGGAAAACAGAGGAACAAAACACAGTCTCAAAACTCAACCCCACCCAGAACAAGTTTTGAATGTGAAGATACAGGGGAACCAGGAAGCCTCATAACTTCAAGTTATGAAACGATTGCATTCGAAATAAAACAACTCCAACAGGCCATGAAAGAGCTCAAAGCAGAAATAACCCACATACCCACAATGATTTCTCAGACAAAAAATGAGCTGAAAACAATGATGGAAGGAATGTTCCATTCACACAGACAAGAAATAGACAAAATATTAGAAGAAAATAGGAAACAAATGGAAACGTTACAAGAGCAATTTAGGAATGAATTACCAATAATGAAACAGGTCCAAAGAGAATGCCAGGTTTTGAAAACTAACACTGAAAGCATGAAAAACCGTTTAAATGAAACCGAAGAAAGAATTTCAAAACTTGAA